>MU224454.1:1903459-1916380 GCA_018584345.1 Thuja plicata
TTGTAATGTTAGTAATTTGTTCCAGATTTTGTGGATTAGGAGGTTGCATATTTTTCTATATAAATATTGTAGGTCTGCAAGCTTGGAGGAGGAGGAGTAGAATAAAATAAAGGGTGTGATTTAGGAGCAGGTTTATAAATTGAATCTGAGAGTTATATATTTCTGCTGTGCATTACTGTGATAACAGAGCTGCTCATCATTGTTTATAATTTGAATCTGAGAGTTATATATTTCTGCTGTGCATTACTGTGGTTCAGAGCTGCTCATCATTCTGATCAGAGCTGCTCATCATTGTTTATAATTTGAATCTGAGAGTTATATATTTCTGCTGTGCATTACTGTGGTAACAGAGCTGCTCATCAAGACATATTCTAGGTTGTAGCTAAGTATAGGAGGCATAATAAATTGAGGCTAAATTTTTTCTATCGCAAAGCATTTGGAAGTCTTCTACCCCTCAAACACATGCAAATACAATTTGAGATCAACTTGTCGTTTGATTTCTCTTTAGCATAGATAGATTTAGGTAGTTCAAAATGCTTGCTCTCCCCAGAAGTACAGACAGCTTTAGAAGATTAACCAATCCATAAAGTTGCCAGATTGAAGTATAGGAACCAATGGATAAAGTAAGGCTGCTTCACGCCCAAGCAGTCATTTACTGTTCAGGGTGAAAATAACATATCTAACATCCTTACATCTTCATGTTGCTTGAACTATAATCAGATAAGTCTATAAAACTCAACGATTGCAAATTGAAGTGAAATTGTCAATATATACAATTTATAAGGTATTGCCAAGGGGAGCGTATAAATTGTCCATAGTGAACTTCGACTCTTAATTTATTTTTAATTTTCTCACTTCTTTAAAAATCTAAATATCTAATAATAGAAAATGCAACGAAAGAGTTATAGAATTACACAATCCAAGAGATATAATGTGTAACATGTTGGTGATTCAAATTGTACTCTACAATTCTAGAGAACACACCTCAAAATCTAAACCCAGAGAGCAGAGTTGGTTTAGACAAACTAGACAGAACTTATGTTCAAACTACAAGTAACTCAAGTCAATTGACAAGAATAGGCATCTTTCTATACTTTGACTGTGCTAGTCCAAAAAGAATATTCTTAGAGATCTTCACACGACAATCAAAGAGAAATAAAATAATACAATCACAATGCTTAACTATACTTTATGCATAAGGATATCCTAAAGATTACCATTAAATATCTCTTATATTAGCTTGCTGTCTTTTAGATTATAGACCTCTGAACAAACAGATTACTATCAAGTTACAATACAACTAAAGATACCAAATAGGTTAATAAACCCCAATTGTACTATCATTTAGAGTTCAATAATTCATGTGTAACCTATGACAACCCCAAAATATGCACAGCTTTCTAAAGATGGACAAACAAGCTTTCAAAATATGTGGCAGAAATAAGTATCAATGAGTTTATGCAGAATGGTATAACATATATCACAATAATTACAAAGAGCAAATGATCTATTCATTCTAAAGCATAATCAATTTCCAAAAGAGAATATCTCAAGGTTACTCCAAGAGTAACCAAGTTTCCAGGACAGGGACAGCAAGGAATGGGGGCATGGGTTTTCAGGGCCCCAATTTCTTTTGTCAATTTTGGGGATGGTTAGGGGACGGCTATATAAATATAAGTCAACTTAAAATATATAGGGGAATTTAAAATATGTTCATAGGAAAACATGGATAAAGTATATATACATTAAATTCATATAAAAAAACATGGATAAAGCATGCATATAAATTATAGCATAGGAGCAAAACTCGTTGGGGAATTAATCAGTAAACCAAAAATATAAGATATTTTAAAAAAAATCAGGGAAAAATTGGATTTTGAAAAAAACATTAAAAAATTGTATAAAAAGAGAAACTATTGTTTTTAAACTTAAGGGCATTTCCATAGCATTGAGATATAGAGAGCAAATAAAATCAGTGTAACACGGGGATGTGTTCCCCCCCCCCACCCCCAAAGCCTAGAGTTTCCGGTACTTGGACGTCCCAGAGACTTGGGGACAGGTACTTGGCGTCCCCCCACCGCCGCTCAACTTCTGCCAGAACGCGGGGATGGCCAGATATTTTTGGCTGATTGAAGGACGTTTTTAGATCATTTGCAAACATAATATGGGCAGTTTATAAGGGTTTGTAGTTGCTATTGCATACATTATTGCTACTTATGCTGACTACCCTAAATAAAAATCAGAACTAGAGTTTCTATGTTTGCAATTCATGTGGTGTTATTGTCATATTTATGATATAATATAAATCTTCCATTTGTCGATTATACAATTTTATTTCGTATTCTAATTTCTAATAGTAATTAGTAATTCGATGTTCAATGTATAAAACTTCAAGGTTCAAGTATACTGTAGTCTGTATTTAGTATTTCAAATACTATATTTGGTATTTGCAATTTTGCTATTTTGTTTCTTATACTATTATACATCTTTTCATAACTAGCATTTCAAGTACATAGGCAAATATTCAGTTAACTTTTTAAGACAACAATCACCAAATAGTTGTCTAAGTTTGAGATCAAATATTAGCCAAGTCTACGAAGTACAAACTTTTAAAGAGGGCACAAACCAAATAGTTGTCTAAGTCTGAGACCAAGTATTAGCTAAGTCTATAAAGTAACTGAGATCAAAATTTATTAGATAGCGACCTAGCTACTGTTGGGAATTTATCAAAAGTGGAATTTATTAAAAGTGGAAACCATTTTGAAGTGATCCAAGACTTTCATTGTGATTGAGGCAAGGAGTTTTGTAGGGAAGTTCAATATTTGAGAAAGTTTATAAAATCATATTCCACAATTGCAATGTTTTATATTCCATAATGGCAATTGGTAAGTCCTTTATATGGGGTAGAATTAAATAAAAGACATTTGTTTAGTTGAAGTAAAAGATTAGCAAGCCACTGGTTTTGGCAACTACTATTATAAGTAGAGACCAATGTTAATGATAATTAAATATATTAATTATAGATTAAAAATAAATATATACATTATAAATTTAACATTATTTTTTATTTTTAATTTATTATATAACTATTAATATATATTAATTATCAATAATAATTTAAAATTTGAAACTACTTCATTATATTAATCATAAACTATAGGGGTTTGTTGCTTCCCTAGTAAAGGGTCATCTATAATAGTGCATAATAGTTATAATTTTAAAATTAGTGTATAATATTAATTATATATTTGATCGCATCAGAATCCATGGGGCGAGGCGCACAAAGAGCTTGGGTTATATTGAAGCTGCGATTTAGATCAAATTCATTAGCTGCTTCGACACTATCTCACATGCCCCCCACGATTTAGGATGATGGAGGCCCTTTCAAATTCGGTTGATTACTGCCATTGCTCCTCCCGCTCCTCTGATTAGGGTTTTCCAGAGGTCGGAAAGAAAACCAAAGGGACAAAATAACAAATTGTTTCCACGGCGATTCCGCATTGACTTCGATTATGTCTTGGAATCAACCCTATTTTTGAGTGATTACTCAACTTTGTGAGTTTTTTTGTAAGGTTTCATAGGCTTTTGCAATGATATTTTACCTTTCTTTTACCATTTGTAGGGACATCAATATGATTTTAATGCGCTTTAAATGCAAAAAGGTCATTGAAAATTGGGTCAACGATTCTTTTTTGAATCGGTATATTTTAAAGGAAACAATCGGCTAGCTCTAGGATGCAGGATTAATTGGGTATAATTGGAATTTTTTGCAGATTATTGCTACTATGCGTTATAGAACCCTAACATATACTATTTCAGTTGAGGAATCAGAATTCATTGTCAATACTCAATATGCATTCAAAATTCAGAATTCATTGACAAAACATTATTAATAAATAATAACTAATAAGTGATCCCACTAAGCTATTTGCATGTCATCATTCAACAATTATGTGCAGTCATATGCCTTTGGCAAAAAATGGTTACAACTATATTTTCTTATTCCACAGCTGTACGCTTCATTCCACAACTTTCCGCTTTGTCTTATAGTTGTATGCTTTCATTCTACAGCCGTATGCAGCCATACTTTGCTCATTCAACATTTACAGCTGTATGCAGTTGCATGTTAGCCCATTCTTGAAAAGAATTATATTTGTATACTCCTATTCTACAGTTGTATGCTTTCTTTCTATGGACAGTAGTCATACTCTGATTCTTTTTACAACTTACTTGCTCATTCTACTATTATATGCAGAAAGAATTCACTGTCAATACTCATAAAGAAAATGTTTTTTTTTCTTAAGTATATATTTTTAAATGGCTGTCTAGCCGGGGACATCCAGCCATCATGAGGATGGCGGGGGATGTCCCAGATGTCCCCTAACCATCCTGGGGATGGCCGGACATCCCCAGTGCCAAGCAGCATCATCCCCAAGTTTCTGGGACGTTTCTGGCAAAAATCTGCAGACTGGGGATGCCTAGGAGTAATTTCACTTGAATGCAACACTAAAATTCAAGAAACCTCACATGAAAAAATATTCTTTGACAATACATTAATGAAAAAAGAATCCCCATATGCTATAAGTGAAAAGATTTTAAATTTTCTGTTCGTCCTTTGATACCATCAATCTGAAATTAGTTATGAATTTCCCCAACAGATTGGCAAGATAACTAGGCTTTGATACCTCTGAAATATCCCTGTCCGATTTCACCAAAGTTTTGTGCTCTATTCCATGGAACACTTGTAGGAGTAATATACTGTTTTCAGTGTACCACTGAATATTTATTGGTACGTTTCAGTTTGCTTTCTCAATTAATGAAGACATATAATGCAACAAAGAGAAACAACTTGAAATGTATGTTTGAGAATGACCTTCTTATTGATTTCAGCTCTGTTACAAAGCGTTGCTGATAATCCAAAATACAGAAATTGAAAGATATATATTTCAGACCGAGTTTCAAGAGATCTGTCACTTCTGAACAGAGATTGCTGTGCACTTATGATTAGCAGGTTCTTTCCTTTGAAGATTACCAGGTGTACAACAATATAAAACCCTTGCTGCCATCCACTGATAGTTCAGAAATACACCTGGTACCACTTCTGATCTCTAGCTTCATAAACAAAGTTTATATTCTCCTTTACGTCCAGAATTCATTCCCTGAGACTCCACACAGCTACTAAGAGAAATTAATATTGTATGCTTGATCAACACTACTTGTCCGAACTTAAAACCTTCATTTTGTTCCAAAATGCCAATGAAGAAATGAAGTCTTACATCTTGAAGATGAACCCAAAACTTCAGCGAACATCTATTGTGTTTGCAAAGACTTACAAGCATCATTCAACAACAGCAACTTCAAAATAGCAAACCATTGAGCACAGTAATATTGCCTGATTATTGTTTCCCGTCAAACCTTCTGAAATCTATTTTGCAGCGCTCAGGAATGAATTTATTCCAGCTTGCGGCATTAACTAAGCAAGTTTTAATATTTTTTAAAGTTCGGCCTACTTCTCACGGAAATATGAATAAAGCTTTTCCTGTAAAATAGCTCGCACTATTTTGTAAAGTTTGGGCTACAAATATTTATGCTCCAACATTAGAAAGATTAGAGCCTTCAATACAATATTCTGCCAATACTCTTTATATTGCTGAAATATTGAAACATTTATTTCACTCAATCATCATTACTTAAAAAACTCCACTATATGATGTCATTCTATAGATGTCATATTTGAATAAAATGCATAAATTTGTGTTATTTTTAAGAAAAAAAGAATTTTCTACTTATTGTATTCAATAGAAAAACAGAAAAAAAAAACATTTTTGAATTATTTAAAATAAACTATAGAATTTTTGACAAAAGATTTTAATTTACTTCAATAATTGGTTAAATTAATTAAAAAAAGAATGGAATGAATGCAACAGTATCCCACCTGAACTAATAACATATATGCTCTTGTTAGGCTACAATGGAGCATTTGAGCGGGAGTGTGGGATTTTCAATTCTGGAGAAGTAGGGAACAGAGATGGGGATGAGGATGAAGATCCGGGCGGATTTGAGAGAGTATGGGAGGTCTTTTGGTGGTTGGAAGGTTCTACTTGTGATAATGGTTTTGGGGCTGTTGCTTTTGAGCCCTTTTATTGCACCTGTGATGGGCCCTGGCTCTTATTGTTTGAGTTTAGCCTCTTTGGGTCCGAGAAGTGCCTCTTCTACGGTGAGCATTCAATGGCGGCTCGAGGACTTCTTGCTTTCCCTTGTTCTACAGCCGCTAGATCCCCTGTCTTTTGCTGGCTTTCTGTGGTCTATGGTTTTGCTACTCTTAGGATAGCTGTGGATGCCATTGCTTCTTCATGTTGTGCATTGGACATTTTCGCCTTACTCTAGGATTATGTCTTAACAAGTGGAGACCTAAAAGAACAATGGATGGATTTTTTTTAAGAATTGTTTGCTCTAACTCATTTTGGCTGAGGTTTGGAGTGCCTTGCTATTGAAGGCTGCCCTGTTTGTTTGGGATCCTATGGCGGTGCCTCTCTGCACTATTCCTCATTGTGTTGTCGAGGTTCATCCCGTTTGCTATGCCCATGTCGTGGGTGTTTCTTGGGAAGGAGTCTCTCTTTGGCCTTTTTTTGTCTTCTCTCACACTGCTCTCTTTTGGTGCAGGTGGTGGATTCCAGTGGCTGCCCTCGTTTTTTGGAGGGTTCCATCAAGGATTTGGAAACCTGTGTGGTATGGGTTTTTGGGTTGTGTACGCCCTGTGGTTGGTGATTGATTCCGTCTACCCCCGTTGTGTTTGGCTCTGGCTTTTTGTGGTAGCGAATGCTTTGGACCCCTTGGTGGTGGGTTCATTGCTCAGTGAAGCTCGGCTGGTAGTTCGCTTGATGCCCTACTTTGCTTTGGGCTTTAGCTACGTTTTTGTTGTGTGGAGATGGTGCTACTCACTTTTGGGTGGCACTTTTCTACTTGGGTCTGCTCTATTTTGGGAACAGACAACTGATGGCTCTTCAGTGTTCTGGAGAATGAGTAAGACGAATGATTTGGTGAGACTTGTGGCTCTGCCTGTAGATGAGGAAGTTGAGATTGAGGGAGGGATGTTGGATGTCCAAAGAGTGTTGGATGCCCTTGTGATTTTTGGTGTAGGTACTGTGGCAGCCAGCAAATAAAATCATCCACCTATTTGCTGATGATGGTGATGTGGGATATTGCTCCTTTCACTGTGGATGGACGTTGCGTTTTTGTGTTGTTCTTGGGGTGACTATAAGTGTGGTGTGACATGTTCTAGTTGATGGGAAGGTGATGCTCTAGATATTGTTGGGGTTTGTGAAATGCTTATGGATCTTCTTGGGTTAGGCTCATTGCTTTGAGCTGGAAGATGGTGCCTTCCATGGTTCCCGTCAGGAAGGTGGTGGCTCTTTAATTTTATGGACACATGAAGTTGGCACTAGTTGGTAGGCTACTTGCAGCCTGAATGTGATAGAGGTTTTGCGGCGTTGCATTCATTTTGGATGCCATTTTTGCAATTGGTGGTTTTGATTTAAGTGTGATGGAAGTTGCTAACTCTTTCAATTTTCTTTTTGTTTTATTGCGTGGACTGCCCATTTTAGTAGGTGAGGATAGTGGTCTTGTTTTCTATTGTGACTAGTCATTTGCTAATAGTTGCTCTGGTCTTTTGTTTTTGGTAAGGATTGTAGCAGGTGTTGGGGTTGTTCCCAACCCTGAGAAGGAAGGGGGTGCTCTATTGGCCAGGAGGTGGGCTTGGTACTTGTGATTTGCTTCTTCTTCTTTCATGGTTCCTATGGAGGTGGAAGTGTCTTCTATGGAGGTGGAGACTTTCTTTGTGAGGGAGGAGTTTTGTAACTCTAACTTCCCCTTGTGGCTGTTTGGAAGTGAGCTGGTTCAATGATACGTTTGTCTTGCTGGTCTACTCCTCTGCTCCTATAGAGGTGGGCTCTTTTGCTATTGAGGTGGAAAAGAGTTTTGCAATTGGGGGGTGAATTTACAGGCGAGGTGTTGTTGTTTTCCACAAGATGGTCTTGGACACCTTTGTGTTTTCCAAGGGGAAGACTTGGGGAGGCTTTCAAAATCCCTTTATTAGATTACCACCCCTTGTGGGTTGTCGGATGTTTGTTGTTAAAGGCCTCTCTTGGCCTTTGTGTTGTAAGTGGCCAACTATGGCCTCTTGTTCTTCAAGCGGCATTTCTAAAGAAGACAACTTACTTTACTAACAGTGTGCCATTTGTGGCTTTATTTGTAATAGTCAACACCAGTGTTTGTGCTATCGATTCCTTGACAACCCTCGGGTTGTGGTGATGTAAGGGTCATCCCCCTTGTTAGACTGCTTAGTTAATCAAAAACATATATGCTCTTGTTTGCAGCAATACCTTTATTTATTTTTATTTTTCGGGAGCCCAAAACAGTTGATTCCACCATAATAAATAATAATACTTGAATATCAAGAACTAGGCAATCTCTAACAAGGACGGTATTTCATAAATTATAATATCCAACAAAAAGTAATCTTATTTCCCAATTCAAATACAAATATAAAATATCTCCAAATATTAGCCCCAAAGAAGGATAGTACTTGGAGGTTGTGTACCGATTCCAGGGCCATAAATAGGATCGCTATTCGGTATAGGTTCCCAATACCGAGGATAGAAGATCTAATGGATTGTCTCGGTGGAGCTAAGTATTACTCCAAAATAGATCTTAAGAGTGGAATCATCAAATAAGAATTAAGGGTGGAGATGAGTGGAAAACTGCTTTTAAGACTACCGAAGAACTTTACGAATGGATGGTCATGCCTTTTGGGTTGTCAAATACCCCAAGCACATTTATGAGATTGATGAATCAGGTTTTGAAGGACTTCATTGGAAAATGGGTTGTAGTGTACTTAGATGACATCCTAGCGTTCAGCAAAACAAAAGAAGATCATCTTAGACATTTGCAAATGGTGATGCAAAGATTGCATGAGGAGAAGCTGACAATCAACTTGGAAAAGAGTGAATTCATGAAACAAGAGTTGGTATACTTGGGTTTTGTTATCTCAGAGGGTAACTTGAAGATGGATACAAGCAAGGTGGAAGCAATCTTGAATTGGCCTACACCAAAGTCAGCTACAGAGGTAAGAAGCTTCCATGGATTAGCACAGATCTACCAGAAGTTTATCAGACAGTTTAATGAAATCAGCGCACCCGTTTTAGATACCATAAAAGGGGGTTTGAAAGCCAAGTTCCAATGGAATGAGCAGGCTGCTAAGGGATTTGAACACTTGAAGGAAAGGATAGCAACTCAACCGATATTGACACTTCCTAGTTTCGACAAGCTGTTTACTGTGGAGTGTGATGCCAGTAATATTGTTGTCGGTGCAGTTTTGAGTCAAGAAGGAAAGCCAGTAGCTTTTCACAGCGAAGAACTCAGTGATGCAAAGAGGAAATATTCCTCATATGATTTGGAATTGTATGCATTAGTGTAAGCACTAAGGAAGTGGAGACATTATCTCCTTCCTAAAGAATTTGTAGTCTTTATCGACAACCAAGCTTTAAGTTTTCTAAATTCACAGGATAAACTAAGCCATAAGCATGTGAAATGGGTGGAGTATATACAAGCATACACCTTCACCATAAAACACAAGAAAGGAGTACAGAATAAGGTAGCAGATGCATTGAGTAGAAGGTTGCTCACGGTACAAGAAGTTCAGTTAAGAAGTGTTGGCATAGAAAGCTTCAAGAATTTGTATCCAACAGATGAAGACTTTTCAGCGGCATACAAGGTATGTCAAGATTTTCAAAATCATTTTCATAGTGAGTATACTCTTCAAGAAGGTCTTTTGTTTAAAGGCGGACAACTCTATGTACCGAGAGGTTCAATGAGGGAGAACTTAGTACAAGAGAAGCATAATGGTTCATTAACTGGACATTTTGGGTTGAACAAAACTCTCGAATTGGTGAAGAGGTACTACTATTGGCCAAAAATGAGCAGGGATGTCCAAAGATATGTAGAAACTTGTATAATCTGTCAAAAGGGTAAGTGGATTTCATCCAATGCAGGATTGTATCAGCCCCTCCCAATCCCAAATAGACCTTGGGAATGCCTCAGTATGGATTTTGTAGTTGGACTTCCGAAGACCAAGCAGGGAATGGACAACATATTTGTGATTGTGGATAGGTTTAACAAGATGGCTCACTTTGTGCCATGTAAGACCACTCATGATGCATGTTACATAGCAAATCTGTTCTTTAGAGAAGCAGTAAGGATACATAGATTACCTTTGAGTATTGTATCAGACCGAGACTCTAAGTTTGAGTCATTTTTGGAAAACCTTGTGGCAGAAGCTTGGTGCAAATCTTTCCTTTAGCTCAGCATATCATCCACAAACCGACGGTTAGATTGAAGTGGTGAACCGAAGTTTAGGAAATCTTTTGAGATGCCTCACCAAAGAATATGAACAATCATGGGATCAATTACTTAATCAAGTAGAATTTGCCTATGATGAAATGGTTAACAGATCCACTGGAAAGAGCCCTTTTGAAATAGTCTATGGGATTCATCCCATGGGTATATGTGAACTCAGGGATCTTGGAGATAATGTAGAGAGGAGTGGATATGCTGAAGATTTTGCTCACTCCATGAAAGAAGTCCATGATATAGTGAGGAAAGCATTAGTGGAGAGTACAACCCACACCAAGCAGAAGGTAGATGCAAGGAAGAGAGATGTTCAGTTTCAAGTTGGAGATCTGGTCATGGTGCACCTAAACAAAGCAAGGCTGAAAAAGGGTGTTACGAGTAAGCTTCAAGTGAGGAAGATAGGCCCTTGTATAATTTTCGCAAAGTATGGGTCTAATTCTTATTAAGTTGATCTTCCTACACACATAGGATTCTCTCCAGTTTTCAATGTGGCAGATCTGGTGTCCTATAAAGGACCAATTCCAGAAGGAGGTCCTGATCTGGCAGCAGATACAGAGGATCTCAAAGCATTAAAACTTCTAGTTGCACCGAAAGCAAAGGCCGAGAAGATTCTGAATTCAAGAGTTGCTAAGCAGACTAGAAAGCAGACCTACATGGAACATCTAGTCAAATGGCAAGGACAAGCTGATTCGGAGGCTACATGGGTGCAAGAAACCGACTTCAAGAAGTTAGGCATCGATCCTGACTTGATCCAATCACCTGGAAGTTGATTTCTCTCTTTTGGGGGAGTATGGTGCAGACCTAGGTTAGAACACATTTTGGGTTTGTAAGTTGTTTGTAAGGTGTTTTGTTCAACCACTTTTGTGATGACCGAGGTTAATTCGGTGAACAAACACCATAGTTGTTTAGTTGCTTGTTTTTCAGTTTAGTGTGTGTTAAGGTAGTTTGAAAGCCTCTGGAAATCCAACCAAGGCAATAGCAACCGAAGATGGTGAAAAGGGTTTAAGATGAAGTGCTCGGTTTACTCTGGTGTTCGGGCAATACTATTGCTCGGTTTACACTGTCGCTCGGTGATGTCACTCGATGATGTCGCTCGGTGATGTTGCTCGGTGATGTCGCTCAAGGTTGCTCTTTGGTGTCCGGTTTATTCTGGCACTCAGTGTTGATGCTCAGTTTATTCTAGCGCTCGGTACTGATACTCGGTAACGTCAATTAACGACCCAGAAATCATGGCTTTTTGTCTTTTATGACCAGAATAGTCAATTGTAATGGCGCCTTACATGTCGCCTTTGTCTTAGATGGGCGTTACACCTGTTCGAGTGATAGGAAGGTTACGTAATGATCGCCCATGCCTTCATTTATGAGGTTGGTGGAAGTTGTTGAAGAGCGCGGGATATATAGTTGGACGTAGTGTTGTTTTAAAAGAGGGAATAGTTTTTCAGAGAGAGGTTCAACAAGTAAATAAAAAGTTGCAGAGTGTGTTTTTAGATTATCTTTGAGTGTTATTGTCTGGTATAAGTGTAAGTAGCTTAGTTTGTTTTCATTTTGTAAGTTTGTGAGTTTCTGGCCCGTTTTGGGATTGTAAATATTGTATGGCTCCTCGAGGTTCTTGAATCCGTGATGAGAACCATGTGTCTAGATGGAATCCGAGAGGAGCCCTTGTATATAGTTTTCTTTTCTTTATTTCTTCTAGGAGAAGTGATAGTTATGATCTGGAAGTTTACCCTAGGCGAGCTTGCTGATAGTCCGGTTAGGGAAGAAAAGAGAGAAGATGTTGTGAGTGCATTGGCTGCATGAGTTGGTTTAGCCAGGAGAGTGAACCTACCTTTGTAGGTTCAGTTCGCATGGAGGAATAACCTATTGATGGGAACTGGGTCTTGAGAAGGAGGTGAAGATCTTAGTGACTTATCTCGGATTAGGGTTTAGTATACCCTAGAAGGTCCAAGAGAGAGACCTTAGAATAGAGTCCGGCTTACTCTATAGCAGCATACATGACCTACTACCTATCAAAGGTGCATGTTGTGATCAAGTCAGGGAAGAGTTAAGTATGCTCAGAAGAGATTGTGTGCTTCAGTGGATCTGATAAATGTAATGTCTCCAATTTTAGCAGGGTCATTGAATGGATGGTGCCAGATCATTATCGCAATCCTCTTGGTCTGGCAAGGTGTTTAGAGGGTCATTGGTGTGAACTTACTATTTATAGTAAGTCAATGGATAGTTCCAATGAGCTTAGATGAGTTAGAGGAGTTGAATGTTGCTCTTAGTTTTCATTTCTGGCTTCCAGTTTGGGCTCCAATAATCTTGGAGAGAGCATCTATTTTTAGTAAGTCACCCCCGTCAAGTTCATTCATCATCTTTTATCATCAGGATCACTCCAGTGCAGACAGCTTTCGATTCTGATGCTTCTTCAGTTGTTTTCGCAAGACGGGTGAATTATTATTATTATTTAATTAAATTTGCTAAGGTTGCCATTATTGTTGGTATTATATGTTGGGCACCTTAGTGTTATAGCTC
>MU224454.1:1916458-1941202 GCA_018584345.1 Thuja plicata
CCTAAGTATAAAAGTGCTTCAAGTGAAAAGTGTGTGAGAGAAGACACTTTTTAATTATAAAAGCAATAGGCAAGGCATTCATTCACTATTGATTGATTATATTATATTTGGTTTGTTTTCTCTGAGGTGAAGTTCTGATTTGTGCCCTTGCTGAAGTATAAGGGTCAAATTGGCTTCTAGAAGACTGATTCTTCTGAAGTTAATATCTTATTGGTTGCTGAAGTATAACCAATTATATCTTCTTTCATATTGTTCGCCTGTGGCTTGGAGGAAGAGATTAATTCTGAATTTGATTTTCACTTTGAATTGGGGCTTGTAGAAGAGGTCGATTTTATTTCCTGGAGTGGGAATAATATCATTCCAGAAATCTGATTTAAGAGTTTCTTGGTTGTGAATCGAATCTTCTTGTTGGAGGTCGATTTACAAATTCTGGCTGCAAGGAAGAAATCGAGGGTTTAGTAATTTATGCTGGCTGAGAACGTATAATATCAGATTTGCTACGCTTTGAATCAACCAACAATGTTGGTGAATTGTGTTAAGGGTAATTGTTGTTGAGTTCATGCATTGTTCTTGTGGTTACGCATATCAAGGAGAGGCTGTGTTTTGTGTTGGCTCCATTTTCAGAGAGGCTGCGTTTTGAGTATACCAGTGCTTGGTGAATGAGACCACGTTACCCTAGCTGGCTGCGTGGAGTTACAATCAGCCGCGGGTGATGAACTTGTGGATTGTGACAACAACCAGTAGTCACGCGGAGACTGCAAGAGCTAGACGCCATTGTTGCTGCCGTATGTGGATACTATTTGCCCGTACGCGTGGAGGATTGATATGTTGGCACTCTTACCTAGAGGCAGCTCAAGACACTAGCCGCGCGACAACAGGTTTTCAAATATTTGTATTTCCTTTCAATGCAAATAAATTACACCAATTCTGGAAAGTAATTGTATTGCATGACTAAATTATTAATTCATGGCATATGAATAAAACATGAGTATTGGAAGTTAAATTCAGAAAGAAAACATTATTTATCCAATTGGCAAAGACATTGAATTTGTTTGAGAAGTATTGTTATTTCATGGAGGATGTTCTACATTTATGTATGTGAGAATTACAAAAAGGTTATATAATTGTCTTTTCAAAAGAGAAATCCAGTTTATATTTTTCATGAAGTGGAATCGGGTGAGTTTACAAGAGGAACCAAATCAGGTTCATTACAGTGGTATCAGAGTGGGTTCCTGCCACCCTGTGGTGTAGGAAAATATTTATGCAGATCTGCTATTATAGTTAGAGTGATCAGCACTCTTGCTTTTTAGCTATGGATAGATACAGGCGGCCTAGCTTCAAGGGCCAGCGCAACAGTGCGGTAAATAATGACAAAATAGATACACTAATGGAGACTTAGGCTTCATCAGCAGAGGATGGCGGCAAGTCTGTCGGATCCAGAGACAGTAGATAGGGCAGCGAGGTACATGGTTTCTGCCTTCCATAGGCCGGCATCGAGATCACAAGGTAGGAGGCTTGAGTCTTCCCCGACAGGTGTCCGAGATATGGACCCACCAGTATATAGTACGACACCTACTCATGTATCTGATGATAGACACTCCACACATATACATGTGGACGTGTCAGTACCAGTGGTAGACTGCAGTACTGAGCTTCAGCAGGCTTGAGGCTTCCCGAGTCGTTGTTGCAGTTGGTGCAGAGACGGTTGATACAGTAGTTGCCTCTAATGGTCCCAATTCTCTCGAGGAGGGAATTGTTATTGGAGATTTATATGTCAGCTATCGTAGAGTAGCTCCGGAGCAAGAGGCAACACCCCTCTCAAGTGGGATAAGCGAGAGCATGGAGCTACCTTGTTGTGGTATTGATGATCAGGGTGTTACAGCTGAGTCGGCAGATGTCGAGTCATTTTCAGGAGTGATTGAGTCACATCCTGACATTGATTCAGATGTACAGAGTCAGGAGATAGCAGTTGAGCATCTGTTAGGGGATGTAGATGCAGTGAGTATGGACACTTCTAATGATATAGGCTGCATGGGGTATGACATTCCTTATCAGATATTGGGTGATGACTCTGAGGTGCTTTTGGATGGGCCCCAGGATCAGAATTCACAGGGACTCTCTTATTGGCGATACTACTTGGGTTTCCTGCTTCTTCTGAGGTGTTCGTTGAGGTACTGACGAGTTGTATCACAGTTGCAGATGTGTGCGAGGATAATAGCACACATGGGGCGAGCAGTTTTGATTCAGTCTCCTATCCTAGTGTAGTTAGTGGGACAGAGAGCTTACATAGGAGGCAGGGCTTACAGAGGCATCATGTGTCTAGTCAGCTAAAGGTGAATGACAGAGACATCTGTTCAGTTGTTGAGCATTTTGATGCGATTCGTCAAATGTTAGCCGCATCTGGTTGGGGTGCTCCTATGTTAGATGAGCACGGCGATAGTAGCTTTCCCTAGTAGAGGTTTATGGGCTTCAAGAGGCTGTTAGGGTCTTGAAGCATAATTATACACAGTTAGTTGCTGACAGGGATTACCTTCTGGATTGGGGCAGTACCTGTTACGAGAATTTTTAGAGAAAGAGGAGGTGGTTGAGCTTACCCAGGAGCTTTAGGTGACTGTGGACTCACTTCAGTGTACCCAGTTGGCTTTCCAGGAGTCACAGTCACGATTGGAGGAGGTGACCGTAGAGTTAGACCATGTTCGGTCCACACCAACCGCAGACCCAGTTCAGTTGCATATTGAGGTGGTTGGTGGTGAGTTTGCTTCTACGGTTGGAGATGTGGGATGTGATGATGTTGCTCTAGTTTCATACCATCCATTGTGGGATGGGTTAGTACCATCTTTTGCAGATGGGATCAGCAGTTGCAAGTTATATCACTTGCAGTATCTTCATGCCCAAGTCGGTTTCGCCGAGAATGGATTTGGTTGTAGTAACTCAGGTACCTACACTTGTGATCATATCCACAATGTGGTCGGGTGTGATTGTCAGTTAGACAGGGACACGAGGATTGGCAGAGTTACTGTTTCAGTTGGGTTGAGTTCTACTGAGATGTTTCCTCCATCCACACCTATAGTTAGTCTTCAGATGATTCTATCAGTGATGTCAGTTATTTGGGTGTTGGTGATACGGGGGCCAATTGGGCGTGATAGTGATATTACACAATTTCATCTGTGGGATCCAGGTGGATCATGATGTTTCTTGTTCCTGTGATTGCTTGGGGACAAGCAATCTTGGGGAGGGAGGACTGTAATGTCCCCAATTTTAGCAGGGTCATTGAATGGATGGTGCCAGATCATTATCGCGATCCTCGTGGTCTGGCGAGGTGTTTAGAGGGTCATTGGTGTGAACTTACTATTTATAGTGAGTCAATGGATAGTTCCGATGAGCTCAGATGAGTTAGAGGAGTTGAATGTCGCTCTCTCAGTTTTCATTTCTGGCTTCCGGTTTAGGCTCCAAGAATCTTGGAGAGAGCGTCTATTTTTAGTAAGTCACCCCATCAGGTTCGTTCATCATCTTTTATCATCAGGATCACTCCAGTGCAGACAGATTTCGATTCTGATGCTTCTTCAGTTGTTTTCACAAGACGGGTGAATTATTATTATTATTTAATTAAATTTGCTAAGGTTGCCATTATTGTTGGTATTATATGTTGGCCACCTTAGGGTTATAGCTCGTCGGAACCGGGATGAAAAGTTTAAAATCTTGGGCACAAGAAACAGGGACCTTGCATGTCATAATTTCATGATATTGATGAAAAGGTCATTTTCGAGCCAAATGAGTTAATAAATTATATTACTCAATATGTGCCTAAGTATAAAAGTGTTTCAAGTGAAAAGTGTGTGAGAGAAGACACTTTTTAATTATAAAAGCAATAGGCAAGGCATTCATTCACTATCGGTTGATTATATTATATTTGGTTTGTTTTCTCTGAGGAGAAGTTCTGATCTGTGCCCTTGCTGAAGTATAAGGGTCAAATTGGCTTTTAGAAGACTGATTCTTCTGAAGTTAATATCTTATTGGTTGCTGAAGTATAACCAACTATATCTTCTTTCATATTGTTCGCCTATGGCTTGGAGGAAGAGATTAATTCTGAATTTGATTTTCACTTTGAACTGGGGCCTGCAGAAGAGGTCGATTTTATTTGTTGGAGTGGTGGAATAATATCATTCCAGAAATCTGATTTAAGAGTTTCTTGGTTGTGAATCGAATCTTCTTGTTGGAAGTCAATTTACAAATTTTGGCTGCAAGGAAGAAATCGAGGGTTTAGTAATTTATGTTGGCTGAGAACGTATAATATCAGATTTGCTGCGCTTTGAATCAACCAGCAATGTTGGTGAATTGTGTTAAGGGTAATTGTTGTTGAGTTCATGCATTGTTCTTGTGGTTACGCATATCAAGGAGAGGCTGCGTTTCGTGTTGGCTCCATTTTCAGAGAGGCTGCGTTTTGAGTATACCAGTGCTTGGTGAATGAGACCACGTTATCCTAGCTGGCTGCGTGGAGTTAGTATCAGCCGTGGGTGATGAACTTGTGGATTGTGACAGCAACCAGCAATCACGTAGAGACTGCAAGAGCTAGACGCCATTTTTGCTGCCGTACGTGGATACTATTTGCGCATACGCGTAGAGGATTGATATGTTGGCACTCTTACCTAGAGGCAGCTTGAGACACTAGCCGCGCGACAACAGGTTTTCAAATATTTGTATTTCCTTTCAATGCAAATAAATTACGTCAATTCTGGAAAAGTAATTGTATTGCATGATTAAATTATTAATTCATGGCATATGAATAAAACATGAGTATTGGAAGTTAAATTCAGAAAGCAAACATTATTTATCCAATTGGCAAAGACATTGAATTTGTTTGAGAAGTATTGTTATTCCATGGAGGATGTTCTACATTTATGTATTTGAGAATTACATAAAGGTTAAATAATTATCTTTTCAAAAGAGAAATCTAGTTTATATTTTCGTGAAGTGGAATCGGGTGAGTTTGCAAGAGGAGCCAAATCAGGTTCATTACAATAAAGCAGAGGTAGTGCTATTTTGCAGATCATCGTTGATCTTGTTCCCTAATAGTTACAGCAGTTGAAATCCCCTAACATCGTAGATCCTAACATATCTTTATTTTAAATCCTCTAACAAGGTGACACATTAGCTTGTGTTTTAAGTAGGACTCTAACAAGGCTACTCTTAATAGGGTAAAGGTTCTAATAGGCCTAAGGTAAAGCCCTTAATCGGATAGCACCTAACAGTGTCGTAAACTCCTAACAGCGTTAAGCTCCTCACAGGGCGTATTTCAGAAAAGTACATCATTTAGTGGGTACTAATCCCCACCATGGTTTTTTCCCTATTTGGGTTTCCACGAGATAAATCTGTGTCATATTTGTGGATGATCTTGGATGTTTAGTATTTTCATTTGCTGCTATTAAGGTTAATCTTGTGGATGGTGAATAAAGTTTAAGTGATTGTGAAAGTTGGTTTTGTTTGTAGATTACCGATTCATCCCCCCCTCTCAGTAATTTGATCTCAGGTCTAACATATATGGTATGCACTGCCATCTGTGTTATTATTTCATGTATGCAAATTACCAAGTATAGCAGTAAACATATATTTTCTTAGTTGAAAGAACAATGTTAAGCTACTCGAATAGATTATCACTAACCATTTATGCCCAATCAAAATACGTTTGGTCATTCAAAATTACAGACATACTGATATATCCGTGTATAGTAAGCTCTAGATTTCGGCTTTCCTGTTACTCTACTTAAGAGAGTGATAATATCTTTTATTTCTCCATGAAAATTTGCTCGTGTGAGAGTCTTGGTACCTTTGTGAAAGCCTTCCTTGGCTTGGCTAGGCCAGAAGTTGTTAAGATGTCTGACCCTTTGCTCTTCCTTAGCTTCAAAGGCCACCCAAGCTTTATCTTTTCATAGGGTTTTTAGTATCCCCTCCAAAAGTAGACCAAAGATATGAGCTATGAGGTCTAGACTAATATCCAAGATGATACTTCTATCTTGGTCCCTACTGGCCCTAGTATCGGGTTGATAATGCATTGCACAAGCAAAGATTAACTCTAAGCATTGAAATGTGGCTAGGAATCCAGCTATGTGAGCTAGTCTAGAGTTGGCAATGATCTAGGAACAAGAAGTGATGCCCTCTCCAAAGGTCCTCTTATGGAAGTCTTCAAAGTCAAGATGACCTAAGTCTGTGTCTACGATATTTGAACTATTGAAGTTATTGAACACCTTAGAAATCCCTTGGAACTCGTAATTCATTGTAAAATGTATTTTCTCTAGTTTCCAAGTAGTTGCCTAAGTAGGCTTTTCAATAGCCTTTTCAACAGCCTTGTCAGACATTCTACATAACGCAATGATGAAGGCAACTGAATCAATGATCTGCTAATCATAAAACAAAGAAATGTGCAAAAGCCCAAATTGCCTTGAAGAAATGAGAGGCAGGGCATCCATTATATAGAAAACCAAAAGAGAGGTGACATTACGGATTTCAACCATATTCACCAACATTACAACTACAATCATAAAGAGCTTCAACTATCAACTACAAACTTAAATATACACAACCATAAATTTAATATGGGACTGCACAAACAAGAAAGGCTGTCCCAAAGTCAATAAAAGTTGCCCAATGGGCATTAATGTTGTCATTCTCCCCCATAATGACCATTGCGAAGAACATGAAGTAGATCTCTGAGCTTTTGGAACCTATCACGAGCTAGAGCCTTTGTGAAGATATCTGCAATCTGATCTTCTGTACAGCAGTATACAATTTCAATCAAACTTGTTGAACCAATTCCCTGATATAGCGATGTGTGTCAATATGTTTGGTTCTAATATGAAATACTGGATTCTTTGTCATTTGTATGGAACTCTTATTGTCACAATACAACAAGGTAGGTTCATTCTGAATTTGGTCTTCTAGTAGTCTTCTCAACCATACAGCTTGACAAGCTGCTGATGTTGCAGCTTTGTATTCTGCCTCTGCTGTAGAAAGTGATACTATAGGTTGTTTCTTGGACTTCCAAGAGAATACTGCAAAACCAAGGCTAAAAGTGTAACCAGAAGTAGACTTCCTATCATCTGCAGAACCTGCCCAATCTGAATCTGTATAGCTAACCAATCTGCTATCCTCTGAATGTTGAAATTTGAGACCATAGCTCAGTGTCCCTTTAACATATCTCAGAATCCTTTAAGCTGCATTCCAATGTGTTTCCTTAGGCTCTGACATGAACCTAGAGACCAAACTCACTGCAAATGTGATATCTGGATGAGTAGTAGTTAAGTAGATCAAGCTTCCAATCAGCTGTCTATATAGAGTGGGATTCATTGGATTTGACACACCTAAAGTAGACAATTTTAGTCCAACTTCAATGGGTGTTGCAATTGGTTTGCAACTCTGCATTTGAAATTTTTGTAGGATATCTGAGACATTTTTTTTGAGACATAAATATTTCATCTTTATTTTGCCATACTTCTATACCAAGAAAGTAGTGCATTTGTCCCAAATCTGTCATTTCAAACTCAGTAATCATGGCTTCTCTAAACTCTGCAAATAAAGTTGGATTATTCCCTATGTAGATTAAATTATCGAACATTGAGAACTAAGATAAAAATATCTTTAGCTGAGCTTCTGATATAGAGATTTGGATCTGACTGACTTCGTGAAAAACCTTTCTGCTATAGGTATGAGTCTATTCTTGAATACCATGCTCTTGGTGCCTGCTCAAGACCATACAAAGCCTTCTTTAATTTGCAAACATAATGTTCTTTAGAAGATATTTCAAAACCTTTAGGTTGTGAAACATACACTTCCTCATCAATATATCCATTCAAGAAAGCACTTTTCACATCCATTTGATAAACTATCCAACTCTGCTGAGCTGCTAATGCCAAAACAATTTGATAGTATCCATTCGTGCTACAGGTGCAAATGTTTCAGTGTAGTCAATACCTTCCTGTTGAGTGTACCCTTCAGCTACCAATCTAGCCTTATGCTAATCAATGCTTCCATCAAATTTATACTTTGTTTTGTACACCTATCTTGTACCAATAATTTCCTTACCAGGAGGTGATTGAACTAAATCCCATGTGTCATTCCTTTCAATTGTTTCTATTTCACTGTTCATTGCTTCAACCCACTCTTCTTTTTCTTGATCTTGTTCAAATGTTTGTGGCTCATTATTTTCCATGATTTGAGTCATCAATGCAAAATTCACTTATGCTTGTGACCTTGTTGTCATTTTTTCAAAATTTAAATCCAACATAACAGTTGATGGATGATTCTTTTCTGTCCTTCTTTGATATTTTTGATATTTTCTTTCTCCTGCACTAGATGATTCAGGTACATCTTCTTCCTTGTCTTCAATCTCATCAATTAGTATCTGGTTTCCTTTTGTTTCATTTTCTCTTGTATATTCTGCTAGCTCATTGAATACCACATCTCTGCTTATCACAGGTTTTTTCGCTACTGGATCATACAACCTGTATGCTTTATTTTCAGTTCCATAACCAATAAAAATACATTTGAGGCCTTTATCATCTAACTTAGACCTTTTTTCTTTTGGTATGTGCATAAGCAACACACTCAAATACTCTGAAGTGATCAACACTTGGCTTTACTCTAGACCATGCTTGTTCAGGAGTCATTCCCTTAACCGCTTTTGTAGGACTTCTATTTAGAAGATACATTGTTGTGTATATTGCTTCTGCCCAAAAACGTTTATCCAAATTTTTCTCTTTCAACATACTTCTTGCCATTTCAACTGTTGTCCTATTTTTCCTTTCAGCAACTCCATTTTGTTGTCGAGTGTAGGAAGTTGTGAACTCTCTTGATTCCATGATTTTTGGAAAAATCTATAAACTGATTTGACTTGTACTCACCTCCATTGTCTGACGTTATCACTTTGATATACTTACCACTTTGTTTTCCAACCAAACTCTTGAACTCTACAAATTTTTCAAATACTTCAGATTTTGTAACCAAACAATACACCCAAGTTTTTCTTGAGTAATCATCAATGAAGGTTAGAAAGTACTTGGATTTGTTCAAAGAAGGTATTTACATAGGACCACACAAATCTGTATGCATTATCTCAAGATGTTGTTTAGCTCTACTGGATTTTCCAATAGGAAATTGTATCCTATGTTGTTTGCCAACAATACATTTTTCACACCTCTTTTGTGTCTTCAATGGATGGTAGACCTTCAACCATTTTCGATCTTTTGAGTAAAATCAAACCATTAAAACTGAGGTGACCACATCTTTTATGCCAAATTTTACTTTCACTCATTTCACTAGACCTTAGTTCTTGGTTCCCATGACTAAAATAAAGTGGAAACATCCTATCACCTGTCATTTTTGCTCTTACAATAACTACATTCCCGTTTGGTTTATCTGTTATTATGCACTCTTTTATCAAAAGTCACTTGATAATTTTTCTCTAACATTTGTCCAACAGACGACAAATTCTTTTTGAGTGCTGGAACCAATAGTGTTTCATTGATATGCTTCACTTTACCATGTTCGGTTGTAACTGCAATAATACCCTTACCTTTGCTTCCATGAGAATTATTATCTCCTAGTACTACTGTACTTTGATGTTTTTGATCCAAGTCAACAAATAGATGCTCATTAGATGTCATATGTGAAGAACATCCATAATCTATATACCACAAATTATTTTCACTTGCACTTGTATTGAAGCAAGAAATAAACAAATTTTGTTTATCTTCAACAGTGCTATGAGCACTTCTCTTTTCCGTTTCACCTTGTTTACTACAACATTTTGAAGCATAATGTCCAAACTTATTGCAATGAAAGCATTGGACATTCCCTTTTACTATTGTCTCCCCCACTACTTCTACCTCTTCCTCTTCCAACTCCTCTGAAGTTGCTACTTCTTCCTCTGGAATAATTTCATCTTCCTCTAGAATTGCTAGATTCACCTTTGTATTCATACTTATTGTTATCATCACTTTTACTAAGATTCTTGAAGAATGTGTTTCTTTTTCCTCTTATATTTGCTTTAGAGGAAAATAAGCTTTCTTCATTACTTTTCATCCTTTCTTCAGCAGTTAACAAAATTCCACTTAATTCATCAATTTTCATGCTTGAGAGATCCTTAGACACCTCAATTGTAGAAACTACACCTTCAAATTTTGGAAACAAGCTTCTAAAAATCTTTTCAATGACATGCTTGTCATCTACATCTTCCCCTAGTACTTTCATCTGACTCACAAGACCTTCTACCTTTGTCAAAAATTCATTGACAGATTCACTAATAGTCATTTTTACATTTTCAAAGTTTTTTCCTCATTGTTTGCAATTTAGCAGTTTGTGCACCTTGATATGCATTACTTAATATTTGTCATGCTTGCTTGGAATGAACAACACCACTTATCCTAGGAAAGATAGCTTGAGTGATTGCATCCTGAATCAAGAATAGAGCTTCATTATCTTTCTTTATATCTGCTTTGTATTCCTTCTTTTGTTGGTTTGTTAATGCATTTACATCTGCTATCTCAACATAGCCATGTTGAACAATATCCCACAAATCCTTAGATTTAAGTAGGGTTTGCATTCTAGTACACCAATATGTAAAATTGTCTCCTTCAAAGACGGGAATCAACAATGCGTCCACAGGGAAACCTCCTTTCAAGCTCAATATTGTAACAAACAATCCAATTGCAATCAAATATGCTGATATTTGATCTTGAAGATCTCTTCACTGGCTGGTTTCCAAGCTCTTCAGGCTCCTCTTCAATCTTTAACTTGCTCTTTGATCTCTTCTAGATCACCTACAATGAAAGACAAATTTCTCAAACTGGCTCTAATACCAAATGAAGGCAACTGAATCAATGATTTGCTGATCATAAAACAAAAAAATATGCAAAAGCCCAAATAGTTAGGAATAGAGATCTTTAATAGAGAGAATTCAATATGCTATTTTATTCACAATTATTTACTTCTGAATATTTACTGAATTATAAATGCAAATGTATGTTCTTCGTATATGCTGTGGTAGTAATATGAACTCTATGATTGATATGTTTCCATAGCATATACGAAGGTATATAAATATAAAACATAATAGTCATGTCTATGTAGAGACATGACTGTACGTGGCTTATGCCACGTATAGTCATGTCTTTACATAGACATACCGTTTCATATGATACCGATTATCCACAAAGTAAAGCGCTGTTTCATAAACACTAATGTGTTACGTATAACTATCGTATGATAGTTATCGTAACACAAATTAATATGTGTTACGATAACTATCATACGATAGTTATCGTAACTTATATATAATACATGTAAGACATCGACTACAGTCGATATAACAACCACCTTGTCGAATATAAAGAATCCGATTCACTTTATATTAAATATATAAAGTATGTAATCAAGCATATCGAATCTGATCAATATGATAATAATAATTTATATATATATAAGTCAATCATATCGAAGCTATTATTTAACACTCCCTCTTAGCAAGAGAGGATTGATCAGAACCAATATCTCAAGATGTAAGTATTATGTGATCCCCGACTCAATTCGGAACTGGATATAACACTTAATCTCTTTATATCAGGGTAACCGGCAAGATCTGGAGTATAAGCTTAATGTACTCAACCTAATAGAAAATTATCACAATCCCCAACTCAATTCGGAACTGGATTTGTGATAAGTAATGGTGTCAAGATATCCGGCGCAATCCGGATCAAAACTTGAGGCACATATTATCATAATCCCCGACTAAATTCGGAACTAGATTTAAATGATAACTTAATTAGGTCACATCATTGTAGGTCGTCACCTTACAATAGTGACCTCACACACGAAAGATCGTCACCTGTCAAAAAACACAATATTGCAATATTTATATTTATTTTATTCATGAATACATTAATTTACATAATAGTGAGATTTAATCTCAAAATTAATCACAACTTAATCATACCAAGTTTCTTTCTGAAGTGCTCGATTTTCAACTTTGCAAGAGGCTTGGTAAAGATGTCAGCACTTTGTTCTTCAGTACTGATGTAGACCAATTTGATAATATCTCTGTCTACCATATCTCTTATGTAGTGGTAAGGAATTTCTACGTGTTTGGAGCGATTGTGAAAAACTAGATTTACAGAAAGTTTAATGCAACTTTGATTGTCACAATGAATTACTGTAGGTTTTAGAGGCTTGCCAAACAATCCAAATAGTAACTTCCTTAACCATACTGCTTCTCGAGCTCCCATTGAAACAGCCACATATTCTGCTTCAGTAGAACTTTGAGCAACTGTTGATTGTTTTTTGCTGAACCAAGAAATCATTGCTGATCCAAGACTAAAGCAACATCCTATAGTGCTTTTACAGTCGATTGAATTTCCAGCCCTATCAGAGTTAGTGAACCCTTGAAGTTGTATCTCAACATTCTCGTATTTTAGGCCCGTATCAGTTGTACCACATAAGCATCTTAGAATATGATTAGCAGCTATTAAGTGGATCTTCTTTGGTTCACACATGAAATGACTTAATACATTTGTAGCGTAGCAGATATCAGGACGAGTGTTTACCAAGTACATAAGTGATCCAATTAGCTATCTATAATAAGAAGGATCTGTAAGTTTTGAATCCGATGCTTCATCTTTGAGCTTATGAAGATTTGTTTCCATTGGAGTGGTTAATCGTTTACACTCCATCATGCCAAATCTGGTTAAAATGTCCATGGTGTATTTTCTTTGATTTAGGAAAATATAGTTTTCTTTCAGTAATACTTCTAAGCCTAAGAAGTAGTGTAACAACCCTAGATCCTTCATGTCGAATTCATTTGTGAGATCTTGTTCGCATTTAGCAATAAGATGATCTTTTCCTATTATTAATAAATCATCAACATAAAGAACTAGAATTACCATTTCACCTTTGGATATTTTGATGTATATATTAGGGTCAGCTTCATTTTTGGAGTACCCTAACTTGGAGAGATAACTGTCTATGCATTCATACCAAGCCCTAGGAGCTTGCTTAAGGCCGTAGAGAGCTTTCTTCAATTTTCAAACATAACTATTTCCATCATGAGTGGTGAAGCCTTCTGGTTGTTCTAGGTATACTTCTTCAATAACACCATTTAGAAATGTTGTTTTTACATCCATTTGATGTATCTTCCACCCTTTGGATGTTGCAATGGCGATAATAGTTCTCACAGAGGTATATCGAGCAACTGGAGCAAAGGTTTCTTCGTAGTCAATTCTGGCCTTTTGAGAAAAACCCCTGGCGAGAAATCTGGCTTTATGTTTTTCAATACTACCATCTGAAGCATATTTGATTTTGAATAACCATCTTGCAGAAACAACTGATTTCCTTTTAGGTCTTGGGACTATTTCCCAAACATCATTTTTTACAATAGATTGATATTCTTCGATCATCGCATCTTTCCAGGCTTGACATGTTAAAGCTTCTTCAACATTGGATAGTTCGGATTTTGTAAGTTCAGCCATAAGTGCAAGATAGCATCTCTAATTTCTTGTTCTTTTACTTTCTCTAAATATTTCATCCGGTTCAACATTATTTTCTTCAATCATTTTTCTTGTCCATAGTTCTTATTGTTAGGAACATCTTCAAGGTTAGATGAAGGGAGTTCATCATTTTCTATTTGGTTTTCAGTAATATTGTTCCCATCATCTTGAAAGGCATTCTCCCTCTGATTCTTAATTTCGTGATTTTCATTATTTTCTATAATGTTCTCCCTCTGATTCTCATTCGATCTCTCTTCTGTAAGTGTAGATAGTTTGAGAGCAATGTCTTCTTCAAATTTGATATCTCTACTAATTTCAATAGATTTCTGTTCTGGGAAGTAGACCCTATATCCTTTAGTAGTTTCACTGTAACCAACAAATATTCCTTTCTTTCCAGAGGGTTCTAGTTTGGTTCTTTTCTCTTTAGGAATGTGAACATATACAAGACATCCGAAGATTCTTACATGACTTAGATCTGGTTTCTTCCCTGTAAAGGCTTCTTCAGGAGTAATGTTTTCTAGGATAGAGTGAGGACACCTGTTTTGAATGTATACGGCAGTATTAGATGCTTCAGCCCAAAATGAGGTATGAAGATTTTGATCATGCATCATGGCCTTGGCAGCTTCAATAATGGTTCTACTTTTCCTTTCTGCTACTCCATTCTGTTGAGGGTTATAAGGTACTGTATACTCCCTCTTAATCCCAACAGAAGTGCAAAATTCTTAAAAGTTTTCAGAGATATATTCGCCTCCATTGTCTGATCTTAGAGTTTTTATTTTATTCCCAGTTTGATTTTCCACTAATGCTTTAAATTCTTTGAATTTTAGCAATACTTCATTTGATTCTTTGAGTTTAAGTAATTGGATCCAAGTTTTTCTAGAGTAATCGTCAACGAAAATCACATAATACGAAAATCCTCCTAGTGAGAGAGTTGACATAGGTCCACACAAATCCGTGTGAATGAGTTCTAATACATTTTTGGTTTTACGTTCACTGGAGGGAAATGATCTTTTGATATTTTTTTCCTAGAGCACACCCTTTATAAGTTCCAATATGATCAGATTTTAGATTAGGTATGCCTATAGTGATTTTCTTTATGGAAGGGAGAGTGCTAAATCCAAGGTGTCCTAACCTTCTGTGCCAGAGTTGGTTAGAATTTGATACTTCATGACATAGAGCTAATTTGTGACTATTATATAATTTGTATAGATTTCCATCCCTATACCTTATAGAAATAGCATTTTTAATGTTAGTGTTTTTAGGCCATATTAGTACTTTATCTTCTTGGAATGTAACACGATAGCCCTTATCGGCTAGGCCTGAAATAGAGACCAAGTTCCTTTTTATGCCTGGTACAAAGAGAACGTCTTATAATTGTAGAGTTACCCCTATTTTCAATTTGATTGAGCAGGTCCCAATTCCTTTCACTGGATAAGTGGAGTTGTCTCCAATTGTAACCTCTTCAGAGGAATGTTCTTCTAGGGTTTCAAATTGGTCTCTAAATCCAGTTATATTCTGTGATGCTCCGTTATCAATTATCCAATTGTTTTTATTTGAGTTTACTTCACTTGATAAGGCCAAGAAGAATAAGGATATTTCTGCTTCTTTGGTTTCGGCTATTGCTGCTTGAATTTTCTTTTTTTCTAGACAGAACCTGTGCGTATGTCCAAGTTTATCACATTTATAGCACTCCACTTTGGAGAAGTCTCTGGTTTTGTGATTTCTTCTATAGTTTCCCTTCTTATGTTTGAACTTCCTTTTGTTACTCTTGAAATTTGAATGAGTATGCAGCGCTTGGATCTCTCCTCCTTTGTTTGGCCCGATCCCTCCTAATATTAATCGAGATTCCTCCTCAGTGCAGTCATTCTTTAGTTGGTCGAACTTAGTTAGTGACGGGTGTCCAGTTATACATTGAATGAAGGATTCCCATGTGATAGGTAATCCTTTGAGAGCTATTAATGTTAACTCCATATTATCAACATTGTTTCCAATAGTAGATAGTTGATCTTTTAATTCGGAAATCCTTAGTAAGTCAGATGTGATGGTTTCCCCTTTGATCATCTTCAAATTCAGAAGTTGTTGTTTGAGAGTAAGTAATCTTCTTGTATTATTTATCTCATATGTCTCTTGAATAGTTTTGAATACTTCATAGGCGGTCTTTAGTCTTGCTATGGAGGGAAGAATATGGTCATTAACAACATCGATTATTATTTTCTTTGCTTTGTTGTTGCGCCTTTTCCAAGTTGATTTTATCAGGTTCATCTTTAGGCATCTTTGTATCCTCCTCAGCATAGGAATCTAATTAAAGTTCTTGGAGTAATGTTAGGATTCATATTTTCCATGAAAAAAAGTTTGTAGCGCCTTCAAGTCTGTCCTCTACTTTAATGTTGCTGGCCATTATTATTTGCTCTTATATTCTTATAATGGATCTGATATAATTCAAAATCTATCTGTGTTGATTCTTCTCTAGAGAGGCTCTAATACCATGTTAGGAATAGAGATCTTTAATAGAGAGAATTCAGTATGCTATTTTATTCACAATTATTTACTTTTGAATATTTACTGAATTATAAATGCAAATGTATGTTCTTCGTATATGTTGTGGTAGTAATATGAACTCTGTGATTGATATGTTTCCACAGCATATAGGAAGGTATATAAATATAAAACATAATAGTCATGTCTATGTAGAGACATGACTATACGTGGCTTATGCCACATACAGTCATGTCTTTACATAGACATGTCGTTTGATATGATACGGATTATCCACAAAGTAAAGCGTTGTTTCATAAACACTAATGCATTACGCTAACTTTTGTATGATAGTTATCGTAACTTATATATAATACATGTAAGACATCGACTACGGTCGATATAACAACAGCCTTGTCGAATATAAAGAATCCGATTCACTTTATATTAAATATATAAAGTATGTAATCAAGCATATCGAATCTGATCAATATGATAATAATATATATATATATATAAGTCAATCATATCAAAGCTATTATTTAACACAAATTGCCTTGAAGAAATGAGAGGCAGGGCATCCATTATATAGAAAACCAAAAGAGAGGTGACATTATGGGTTTCAACCATATTCACCAACAATACAACTACAATCATAAAGAGCTGCAGCTATCAACTACAAACTTAAATATACACACCCATATATTTAATATGGGACTGCACAGTCAAGAAAGGCTGCCCCAAAGTCAATAAAAGTTGCCCAATGGGCATTAATGTTGTCAAATGAAAACCTGATAAGTCTCTATATTAAGGCACTTTACCCTCTTCCTTGGAGTTGAAAGTATGTTATATCTTAAAAGGGATGTTTTTGAAACTAGGACAAGTATCAAAATTTGCCAAAAAATTTTGGAAGGTTAGATCTTTTCATCAAAAAACACTGGTATTTCATTGCAAAGGTCAAGTCAAAACTAAAACCTAGAACTTGGCTCATAAAGTGTGGTCTTTAGGCTGCCAGTCAGACTTGAAACCAATAACCATGTCTTGGGTTCCTATCAAGATCCAAGACATACCAAGAAACAATAGCGAAGCCTAAGAGGAAATAGATTGTGGGAGTTGAGGAGAAATATGAACCTGGAACCAAGTTCTAGGTTCCTACTGGGTTCTAGGACTTGACAATGAGGTGTAGAAAATTCTCATCATGGTGCAAGGAATTAAGCTGCAAGAGGAACTTGGAACCTAGAACCAAGTTCCATGTTTATTGTGGGTCCACGACTTGGTAGGAATGTAAAAGTCGAGTTTTATTATGAGCAGATTCTGTGAGTTGAGAGGAATTTCAGACTTGGAATGTTAGTGCTTATTCTCTAGTTCCACCCATCTTTTGGGACCTGAATTGTTGGAAATATTGTCATTGATGTCAAAGGCACTCATGTGCATATTGTTGGCAAAGATATTGCTATTGATGTCAAAAGCATATGGATGAGACAATTGAACATATTGTCAATGATGTCAAAGCACAATTCATTGATATCAAGAAGAGAATAATTTATGTCACAATGATCTCATCAACAAAGAATAGGGAATATCTTAAGAAGAGCAACAATTTGTAAAAGGCAACAAATGATGGTTTGAATTAAAGATAGTTAACAAATGGTCATATCTTTATGTCTCCATTCAAAGGGGTGCCTCTTTTCATGAAATGGCATGAGGAGGATATAAAGGTTAAGAGAGTTGGAGAGAGGAATATGGAAATGTAATAAGAGATTTGTGTGTAGCAAATTATGATATCATTCAAACATATTTACTAATGAAGAGGTGTGTTTGGGACATGAAATGAAGAGATCTAATTTTAAAGGTGAAAGGAGATGTCTCTAAATGAAATTGCCTTTCTTGGGAAGATATAAAGAGAGCATTAAGTGAGGGATGATAGTGTGAGTTGTGTACAAAAATTAATACATCAGAAATGAAAATCAGATTGATTTGAAGATAAATAAAGTTAAATTAAAGCATTTTAAAAAGCAATAAAAAGGAATTGTTAACAAAAGGTGATGTCTTTTCAAAAGGTCACCTCTATTCAATGAGATGTCACGTTTTCATGAAGAGGCATAAAGATATGAAGATGTAAAAGGTGATAGTCAAATGTGATAAGCATAGTTGAAAAACTTGACGAGTACTTACCAAGTTTTTAAAAAATCACGAGTTCTTTTGCATGGCAAGTATTTCTGCCCAAACACTCACAAGCTTTACTCGACAAGTTTTTGCCAAAAACTCGGCAGCAGAAGATTATAGTACATACGATGCAACAAAACTCATTCGAATTTTATTTTGACTAATTTCTTTTGCTTCTCTAGTGCAAAAAAACCCTCCAACCTTTGACAGGTCATTTGCAGCGATTTTGCACCAAGGAGTGAAGATTTGTAGTTCAATTTGTAAGTGCAATTGGAGCTTGTTTGAGGCCATCCACATGAAGACGAGGAATAAGATAGCTCAAAAATGCCTCAATGACCTTGTCTTTGTGCAATATAATCTTCGATTGCGCACAAGGAAGGTAGACAAAATATCAACTGGTCCAATTAATTTGATGATATAGGTCCTTATAGAGAATGGACAGTGCAAGAGCAGCCCCCATTGTTTACCAAGGATGACATCTATGATTTGGAGAGGCAAGCTATGGAGGAGGGGCTTGGATTTGGATTCACATTGCATGGCATTGAGGAGGATGAGGTTGAGGATGATGAGTCATTACCAACAACATCTGCATCCAAGATGTAGGTTGTGCCACAGTCTGTAGTGTCAAGCAAGGAGGTGCAGCCACAACGAAATCCTAGGAATATATCCCCTAGTTCTACCTCTCCCCTAGTTTTTACTAGAGTTGGAAAGGGGAAGATGTAAAATGTTTTGATGTTGTATTTACTTTTAGTTTTACAAAACCAATTTGTTATTTTAATTTTGCATCAAACTATCAGGCTACTAGCTATTACAATCCATATAAGGATGCCATTTTGTACCCCATTTGCATTTAAATCAATCAAATATATCTAGACTCGGCTTGCATCTTTTATGTACTCATTTACTGACTCATTGGATGCATCTCCTCAATGAATTTTGCAAAAAAAAAACATTTCTAATTAAATTTAAGCAAATTTTTAAGTTGCCGAGTTTGTTCTTCAAGCTTTTGGCGAGTTTTTCAACTATGGCGATAAGAATGTGAGTGTGGGATAATAAAGAATAAATTTATGGAAGTCCACTATTCAAGCACACGGAAATTAATGAGGGGTTAAGGCAGATTTGTTACTGAAAAACATGACTATTCAAATGATTGTATTCCATTTCATAGAGTTGTGTCCATTCATAGAATAATTAAAGATATAAAGGCAGATCATTCGAGTGGAATAGAGTGAAGAGCGTGTGGAGAAAAAAGTAAGTAAAGTGAATGAAGTATAATTAAAATATATAATTCTGATTTATATATATGAAGAATATTGCACACTAATGAAGGGTTACCTCTCTTGGTGAAGATGTATGTTGTTGTAGTATAAAAAGAGAGGAGAGAGCAGTGTGTGAGTGAAAAAGTTCCAAGTATAATATCATATGAAAATATAGAAGTTGTGGAACATTAAGAAGATCATGAAGAATCAGATTTGATGACAAAAGGTGAAGTGTATTGTGAAGTGGAAGGCATATATCATGAAGAGCACAGCTTAAAGATCATTTGCTGATGTGATTGTAAGGAATTAAGACAAATTTGTTAAAGACATGACCATTCATATGGGTGTATCCTTTTGAAGAGGTGCATCCTTTCACGAAGGTATTAAAGAGAGTAAGATCTTAAGAAGGAAGTCTGGTAAATAAGGAGGAGAATCAAGCATATATATAATTTGATGAGGAGCCATTAGTGAAAACTTTTGAAGAGGGTTTCATGCAAAGGTAAAGAAGACTTACAAGAAGATTTATGAAGCATTCAGAAGCAGATTGTGAAGTAAGTTTTGTTAATTTTGGATCAGATTTATGTCTTTTCAAAATTTTCTCATATTAGTCCAATATATAGATATATAATCTCAATATATATATAACATATATTTAATCATTATATATATATATATATATATATATTACTATAACAGATATGTAAATATATATATTAGATTGCAGATTTGATAAGTGACTCACATTATTTCTGTATATGCTTGTCATCATTTGATCCAAGAAAGGATATATATATGAGAGACATGTCAATAGATAGACATGTCTCCACGTGGAGACATATCTCTCTATTGATATGCCTCTATTAAATGTACACACCAATTCATAACCGATGATAATCGGCTTTCATTATACTCAACGCTTAATGATACTCGATACTCATTGAGTTCATTAACCTTAATACTCAATCGATATATAATACAGCCGACGTTAATTATAATATGCAATGTTAATTATAACTGACGTTAATCGGTGTTTATAGAATGAATGTTAACTGATACAAGTCGATACACATTTGTATTACTCACACGATCGGTTTCTCATTTCAACCAATCAACACCCGATTGATATTTGATAGGGACCGAATGCATGGAGTTTGGTCGAGACATTGCATGACTAAAACGATGACAATCGGTATTAAGAAAACAGATGTCAATCGGTATTATCCAAACTGATGACAGTGTATTACTCGATACTAATTGTATCGCATTGTATTATGACATATTATTAAATCAATTTATAATATTATATATGTATATTAATATATATATAATATCATTATTATTTATATATTAATATATATATAATATAGAATAATATAACAATATTATCAATTCAGATATTTATATAATGAACAATATGATGTCATTCGATCAAATCCATTTCAATAGTTATGATAATAGATTATTTTCTCACTTATGATTGTATGTAAATACATTAATATATATAGTAATAATATCTATTATTATTACCATATATATTGATATGCATAAGTTAATCTATTCTCATAATATTAATATCTCATTCATTTTATCTGATCGAAGCTACAAACATCAACAAGTTTTGGGGTAGATTCAAAGGCAATACAAGAGAAACTTCATGGCAGATTGAGAAGTGAGTTTTGGGGCATACTCAAAGGTAACATATGAGCAAATTTATAGCATAATTTTGGAAGATTGGTATCATCCATCATCCGTTGTAGAAGCAATATTGACAAGGTAGAATTTGCACAAGGGTTTGGTTCCTTTAGTGAGTTGGTGCTCACAAAGTGATCAAGGGGTTGGTGCCTCCAGTGAGTTGGTGCTCATGAATTGGGCAAAGGGTTGGTGCCTACAAGCCTTTGTAAAAGAAGAATTATATAAAAGCATTAATTTTCTATGGTATTCTCCCATTAGGGTTTCCACATGAACATTGTGTTATTGTGTTCTTACGTTCATGATTGTTGAAATTAAGTAAATAATACTATTGTGGTTGATAAACTTTAAATTGGTAAAAAACATTGCTATACTAATTCACCCTTCCTTTTGTATAACCATGTGCTCTTCATAGATTGGAGGGAAAAAATTAATAGGAAGCATTATTGGCAAAAGTCGAGGGTTGGAGGGAATGTTGACCCTAGAACCAAGTTCTGAGTTCCAATTTTCATTCAACACTCCTGATATGCATGGGCAAGCAGGAAGTCACGAAATTGAAACTCCATAATAACTATGGAAACAAATGCCCAAACAGAGTCTAAACCTATTGAAACTAAAAAGAATGGGAAACAAGAACTAGCTGAAAGAAGCTAAAACTAAAAAACAACTAAAACTGAAAACTTAAATTTAAGTAGGGCATACACTATCAACTCAATCCTCTAAGTTCTAGGCCAACCTTAAGGGAACAATAGGAACTACGGTTTTGGGATGATGACGATGCAAAAAATAGAGAAAAACCATAATGAAACATCTAATCTATCAAGAGAAGGGAAGGAGGAGAGAGAAAAGAGCAATCCTACCTTGCAAATGGGACCAGAGAGAAATCATAGAGATCCTAAGTTCCAACGTACTCAATTTGATCAAATTTTTGGGAAAGGGATGTTGGCAAGGATGAAGATCGAGTTGCAAGGTCACCAAGGAGGAATGAGAGCTCAAGAAATGCAAAATAAGGAAGAGAAAATATTGAGAGGAGAATAAATAATCCTTGGAGGAATATGGCAGAGTGCCATAAATGTGTAGAGGGCATGGTAGGTAGGGTGAGGTGCCAGGAGTCAATGACCAAGAAGAAACTAGAACTTGGAAATAAATTCTAGGTTCCAAGTATGACCTACGTACTCAATACAACCTACAAAAGAAAACAACCAAGATTCAAATCAGGGGAGGAACTTGGATCTAGGTTCCAAGTGGGACCTATGGCTTGATAGGAACCCAAAGGGTACCAAGGACTTGGAAAGTCCCAAAATCTCTTAGAAAGAGATTAAAGATAGAGAGGAAATCCCTGTAGAGGTAAAAAACTTAAAAAGAACAAAACGAGAAGAGAAAAGAAGAAATAGAGGAGATTCTCGTGATTTTTTTTGAAACAGAATATGATGGGGTGTGTAAGCAATGCGTAACAATTACTCCAGATTGTGACTTAATATCTAGTTTCCACCCACAAATATCCATATATAAAAAGGGTGTGCTTCTTGCTATTATAGTTGTACATTATTTAAATTTCTACTTTTATTAGATTAATTTTTAATGAATTTCAATCCATATTTTGTTGAGGTTTTGCCCTTAGAACCTTCACAATTTATTCAAACTCACATGAACAATAAAACGAAAATTTATACTTGTGAAGTTTTTGCATTACCTATTTCTTGTTTATATGCACACACTACACAAACTATAACAAATTATTTATTAGATCAAATTCAAATATTTTATTTTTATGAGAAGCACTTAGAACATCTTGAAACAAAGGCATTTTTACTTGCTAAAAGTATATATGCTCTAAGATCACCTTGCGATACTATCCTTCTTAAAGATCAAACTAAAAATACCTGTAATTGGACCCATTGCAATTGGAGAAATTAAGCCCGCAAGGGACTGAACACCAGAAAGAAGTCCCTGAGCTTTTCCCTGCAATAAAATACTATCAATTCACTATGTTTTAATTTAAATAGTGAACATATCTCAAAATAATTTCTACTACACTAGATGCATATCGAAAAATTCTAAACAAATCTCATGTGAAGTTGTGATTGTCCTTTCCTCTTTAAGTAATTCCCAATGATAGAAAAATATATAATTGAAATAAACAAAAAGCTATGTTACCAGATTCATTCCTGCAACCCTCAAAGTCTGGTTTGATTCTGTGCAAAGTTTGGTCCTTGTCAAATTCTATCCAAGTTTGGCTGCAAAGCCCCAAATTTGGCCCAAAGTCTGTCAAACGGACCCAAGCCAAATTTGGGCGAATTTACAACGAATTTGTTGCCCAGTGGCAGAACCTGGGCCAACTTTGGGCTCAAAACAAATTTTTTTTACTTTTTTAAAGTGTTTTTTTTTTTGCCTAATTTGGTCTATTCAACCCTCCAACCCTAAAAGAGACCACTAAAAAGGCCAAAAAGGATGCATTTTGTTGTCACTTTACTATTAGCATAGGGGTGTATGAACTTATTTGCTGCTTCATATATATGTGTGTGTGTGTGTGTGTTTGTACGGATGAACCCAAAACGAATTCAAACCCACCCCCCAAAAAATTTGAATGAATTTCGAACCCAAATCTGAACCGGCAACTTAGAATAAAAATATCACATGATCTTGATATGGGTTCCTAGTACAATGAAATTCCCAAAAAGCAATGAAGAATATGGCTCTTAGAACCAAACAATAAATGTGTAGCTAAGAACAAAGGGAAACAAGTGGAAGTGTAACAGATCAAAAAAAACCAGCAGATCAAGGAAAACTCTAGTGGAATAAGGGAGGAAGAACTGGTTTAAAGACTCAACTTATCAGAAAGTTGAGAGATAATCTTTTGGCTCTAACATATACTTGCATAGAGCATATGTAGCCAAAATTGAGATTTTTGTGTAGCTAAATTTGTGTAGAATATTTTATATATTACCTTGTGGGTTTTCTTCTATTAGAATTTTCAACTTACACTCTCTCAATTATTCTTTGTGTTGGTACTGTTGATATTTTTGGCCTCTACGGCAAAGATCAACATTTAAATGTATTGTTTATATTTTATATTTGTCTAAATTGATTTAATAATAATAATAAATATAAGGGGTATATTTATCATTATTATATAAGGATCAATTTATGATAATTAAACATAAATATAAGAAACAAATATTTATTATACTTGGGAGGGCCCAAGTCGTCATTAAGGTAATAATAAATAAATAAAAGGTTATTATTTATTAAGAGCCCAAGTCGGCTAACCTTGAGTTGGCGGCATTTTGTTTTTGAAAGTCCATATATATATGAGATTGATCCTTGGTGAAAGATCATCAAAAACAAAACATGATTCTATTCGACCAAGGATCGATCTTCTAAGGGCGAATTTTGGAGCAAAGATCAATATGTGAATTTAGATCTTCTAAATGCAAGCAAAACTTTAAGGCATCGAATTATCCGATCTGCCTGGAGTAATAATTCATTATGTTATTCAAGACTTAAGGGCGAAATTATCAAAGACAAAGGCTGTGATTTATAACCTGCGATCTTTCCTGGTTATTTGAGGATTGCGAAATATATATATATATATATATATATATATATATATATATATATATATT
>MU224454.1:1941252-1953160 GCA_018584345.1 Thuja plicata
GTATATTTATCATTATTATATAAGGATCGATTTATGATAATTAAATATAAATATAAGAAACAAATATTTATTATACTTGGGAGGGCCCAAGTCGTCATTAAGGTAATAATAAATAAATAAAAGGTTACTATTTATTAAGAGCCCAAGTCGGCTAGCCTTGAGTTGGCGGCATTTTGTTTTTGAAAGTTCCATATATGTATGAGATCGATCCTTGGTGAAAGATCATCAAAAATATAACATGATTCTATTCAACCAAGGATCGATCTTCTAAGGGCGAATTTTGGAGCAAAGATCAATATGCGAATTTAGATCGATGTCCTTCTAAATGCAAGCAAAACTTTAAGGCAGCGAATTATCCGATCTGCCTGGAGTAATAATTCATTATGTTATTCAAGACTTGAAGGGCGAAATTATCAAAGACAAAGGCTGCAATTTATAACCTGCGATCTTACCTGGTTATTTGAGGATTACAAAATATATATATTGCGATATATATATATATATTGTATACTCGGCAATGTTTGAATCAGCGAATTGGATCAGACTTACATCTGATCTTGGAGTGCAAATTTATATGAATGAATCAGCATCAATTGCAAAGTCAAATCCGATCGGTATTGGTCAATAATCAGTATTGCATAGGGTTTGATACCAGCTTATATGCTCAAATCTACAAGAGACAAATTCACACTTGGTGCAAATTTGGGACAGTATAAGTTCAGATCCAAGGTGGAATATATCCAACATTTAGAAGCATCCAAGAGCAGATTTGTAGACAACATAAGGGCTCCAAATCCGGGTAACATCTTCCCTTTCTTGTGATTGTTATATTACATCCTGTGCTTAGTATTTGATAGATCTCTATAGATTAAACATTCCTTGTGTTAATCTGAAAAATATTAACAGGTAACGCTTCAAAATTCAGTGTCTATGCCTTTTTGTCAATCCATTGTTGGTTATTCCTTGCATTCACATCAATTCCAATTCAATTGTTGTCCTCCAATTGGTTTGCAAAGGTTATAGTTTCCTAGTGTTTCAACTAATGGATTTTGCAGGGTTGGATGACCACTTTCGACCTCACAAGGAGTAAACAATTATGACGATCAAGGATGGCTCAGAGAATGAAGAAAAGATCAGCAGCATGTAAGAACAGTGAGCAGGGTAGAGGTATAGGGAGTATGTTCAGTCATCATACAAGAAGAGATAAATCAAAAGGGTGACTGATGGAAGTGCACCTTGAACTTAAAACATGGCAAATGCACTCTAAAGCCCTTTCCTAAGTGATGGCAAACACCATATAAAGGTGTGCTAATAGTGAAGGAGAGAAATAAATTAGATGATGGTGCATATATTGCATGGCTATTTCATGAATATTCCATGCTGCAAAGCATTGATGGGACTCTGCCCAAGGCGCAAGTGTTCAAATGGTATGAGTGTGCTGCCATTTGACAGTGGCAGAGCTAGCATGAAAATGTGTAAAAGAGTGTCAATAAGTGGAACAAACAGCACCTTAGGAAGGAGGATGAAATGTCTAAGTCTGAGTGTCATCTGAAGTCAGAAATACCATCTAAATGTTCTGCCCAAGGATCTTAAATCATGGCAGGCGCATCATCAAATTCCACTAGCCAATATAAGGAGAAAAAGTTGGAAACTATTTTAAGGTTGCAGGTCCAGTATGAAACATTACCTAAAAGTGGCAAGGGATTAAGTGAAGCTCGTGGGCAGTAATATCTATTTTTTAGATTGATAAGACAAAGGATAAAGTGAGAAGTGTTTTTAAACTTTGCCATAAGCATTTGAAATAGATGAAATATAGGCACACTTTTGTGTGGGCACAACCACCAAATCTATCCGCCCAATTTAGTTTCAAAGTGGAAAACTTGCAAGAGATATTACCTGAGATAAAGAGAAAACAACACATCATGTTAGGTGCCAATTTGTGGTGGCACTGCCCAGCAATCATAAAAAAATAACAAATTCATTATAAAACTACACCTAGCATTAATGATTTGATCATGACATTGGCACATTTTGTCTTTGTCCTTGGCATTCTTTTTCTTCCAAGCACACATCTTAGGTGGCTGAGCCACTAGGAAACTCTGTCCAAGCATTTGAAATAGATGAAATATAGTTACACTTTTGTATGGGCACAACCACCAAACATATCCACCCACTTTAGTTTCAAAGTAGAAAACTTGCAAGAGAAATTATCCGAAAGAAAGAGGAAACACCACATCATGTTAGGTGCCAATTTTTGGTGGCACTGCCAGCAATGATAAAAAATAACAAAATTCGTCATAAAACTACACCTAGCATTAAGGATTTGATCATGACATTGGCACATTTTGTCTTAGTCCTTGGCACTTTTTTTCTTCCGAGCACACATCTTAGGTTGGCTGAGCCACTAGGAAACTCTGTCCAACATACAAATTGCCTCTAAGTCAGAACTAAGTGCACTTTTTGTGTCACTCAGCCACTTACTTTTGTCATGTCCAGCCCGAGGTTAGGCTATATATATATATATATATTGGCAAATTGTGGGATAAGGGCCTACTCCCAATAAATGAACAAATTAAATAATAGAGACCACTTCAGACCCACGAATGGGGAGCACAAATTTGATGAAAAGACTATAGAATCCTAAAGAACAAAGAGGACCTCAAAGCCTAGAGAAAAACTAGTGAACATGCTACTCTTGATGAAAAAAAAATTCAACCACCCTAAAGAGAAACTCATTTAGCCTTTTTGGCTATCCCCTTCCTCATGCTCTTGGCAAGGACGGCATCCATAGTCCATTGTATTCATCAACATCTCTATATTTGATACAAAGCTTCTCTGCTTTTGATTTACAACGTATCTTCCCTTTGGGAGGTAAGTCTAGTTTGGAGATGGCACTAGCGGTTTGGATATGGCGCATTTTTTCACTAGAACAAGCACTCATCTAAATCCAAAAAATCAGAAAAATCCTCATCCAAATCACCCATGAAAGGAAATAAGCCCTCATCAAAATCAGAACTTATCGGCCACCTCTAGTGGTTGGATAAGACCAAGAGGATCTGCAATGAGTTGAGAGGGAGGTGACCCATAGAGAACACCATTCAGCAGCTCCAAAGAAGAGTCCATCGTCGAGGCCATCAAAGTAGGCATGGTATGCTCCTGAGCAACAGACTTCCCATGATTCGGCCAAATGAAATCTGCATCTAGATTGCCCAACTTCTTGACCCATTTCTTGAGGCTAAATTTCCGAGAAGTGGCTACCCTAGGAGAAGAGAAGCTCGCAACCTTGTTCCCAATCTAGTTGCAGTGAAACTATCTGAAGGGGACGCCTTCATAATTAAGATATTGGGTCCAAATACCATTGGCAAAATGGATCAAAATAGAATGATATATTGGCTTAGATACACCAATGATGGCACAAACCCTGGTGCATCTGCTGAAAGGGGCAATAGAATCTAGTTTCACAAAAGAGCCAAACTGCTCAATCATGCTTTTTATGAGCTCTAGAACCCACATAATCAACGGGAGATTGTACAGTCGGATCCGAATAGGAACAGAGATGACCTTAGCAACTGTGGGATCAAAGAAGGTAGACCAATCTAAAAGGAAGAGACTCGAATGTCCATAAAACCAAGGGCCATTCTACTTGACAAAAATACAGTCCTCCACTAAAGCAAAGCGCAGGGAAAAACCAAAATCAAGTATGTCAATGTGTAAGAACCCCTGCTTATTCTGTATTTAATGATCAGTTTAAAAGGTTTGACATTTCATCAAACACTTGGCATGCTAACTCAAACCACAGAAATGTCCTTGGCTAAGCTATAAAAAATCTCTTTTGTTTCCATAATCTCTACCATTAATCTGTTCAGACTTGAATCATAGGTCACAACTAAATCTAATATAATTCAAACAACATAAAATTCACATCCAACAATGATGCATCAAGTGATTTCACAGAGCTGGAAATCAGTCTATTTGATAGATAATTTCAGAAATATAGCTTTTCAGACATAGAACAGACTTGCAACTTTTAAGGAATTTGTAGTACTATCACTGGCAAAGGCTGAGTCGATAGAGCATGATATAAAATCTGAGAATATAAATCTGAAACAAATTGTTTACATTCCAGAGATTCCTTGAAAGGTTGCAATGCTATTATAAAAATAAGTCTGATTTTACAACTGGCTCAGAATATGAAGAGTGATTGCTGATGGAATGGAAATCATTGCCAGAAATTGTTGCTGAGGTTGTTATATCAAACACCAGCGTACACATCTGCCTTGTTGACAATTCCAACTCACGAACAGGAGTATTCTGTGCACAAAACAAGATGCTTATCCAGACAAACTCTATATTGACGAATGAACCTGGTATGGCAACAATAAACCAAGGATTGCTTGCACATATATTATTTCATGCAAATAATACTGACCGGAACAGAGTACCAGGTCTCACTGAAAAGTTCTGACGAAATAAACATAATTCTCTGAAACATTCGATTCATCGAAATACCAAACCATCAAGTGTGTCGTCCAACCCTTCAAGAAGAACTCAGTTGAAAAGCTTCGACTAGGTGAAACAATCACACACGGCAATATAAGGTCGTGTCATATAAATATATGACCTTGGTCTTTAATATTTGGGCTTATAATGCAAGGATGAGTTGGCTCCCGTGAAATATCAGAATTATTAGAATTATTATGTCCGCCAAACAATAGTAAGATAGGGGGCCTGATAGAAATATTTATCAAAGTATTTGATACAACAAAAACAATAGAGTGCTTGGGCCCGATGACTATAAAAACATATACTTTTTGCTGATATATTTCTTTATATATATTTTTCCCCATGGCAAATAAATACTTTATCACTCAGCAATTTGTATTCTGGATCACCTTCCAATAATATCGAGCTACTGGGGAATAAACTATTTATCAGGACCCTTAATATTTGACTCGGCACTATCAATATTAAGATAGTGATTCCACTGCGACAACTTTAGCATCCAGATACATTCACAGCATAGCTAAATATTTTTCCAATCTCCATTAAGTTATCAGCATTTAAATATTTCATATCTCGGAACTATTATATCCTTTGACTATCAGACAATATTCATTAACAGAGTTAAATACTTCAGATCTTACAATTCTTAAACATTTGCCACAAGTGTGAATTTCGTCGTGAATCCACTCCCAAGAAGAACCAAGTTTCCGTCTAGGTCTTCGATCAATTGCTGAAGGTTTTTATCTCCAGAAATCCAACTAATGCAAATGCACCAGACAATTTCCTCAAATCATAATAACATCTGAACATGTTCTGAATCCTCTCCTTGTACTTTTATAGCATTTTCCCAAAAACACATGACTTTCCCTCTACTTGACCTTTGGTATTCTTTTCACTTTTAAATAATAAAGTGACTTTTCTTTATTAAATAATTCTCTATTGACATAAAGTCACTTTGACTGCTTAATTAAATAATTAAATTTAGTCATCATTAAATTTGATACTATTTGACAACTTAAAATTTAATTATTTAATTGATTTCTAATGTCCCAAAAAGGGAACATTACAGTCTTCCCTTCCCAGAGATTGCTTGCCCTCAAGCAATCTGCACCTGCATGCTGAAACCAAATACCAAGATCCCACATCAACCTCAAGAAGACCGCTCCACCAAACCACTGCGCTATTTTGATGTAAATAACACCATACCCGGAGTTGTGATGCAACTCATCAAGAGCCCACTGAAGTAATGCACCAAACATGCCAATGCCAAGATCCCAAATCATCATCCAGTCACAACTGTCAAATATGATGAGATATAAGTATCTCAATGGGTTATCAAAACCGAACAACTTTCCAAGTCCAGATGATCTCCCACGGAAGTGCAAAACACCCATCATAGGCATATGAAAAGATATATCAATTGATCTTAAGCTCTTGGTGTAAACTAGAATAACATTCTTCCTGCTGAGAATAACACTAGAAATGATGTAACTAATATATCCAATGGTAGGAGAAGATGAAATCTCAACACTATACCAATCTCTAACAAGGAATAGATGAATCCCAACTTCCAAAATCATCCATCCAGCTGCTGTCCTTAAGGACCAAGTTGAAGCCTCTGTGAAGAAGAGTATAAAACCTCCATCTAGCATAGATGTAATTTTCCCAATCCAATAGTATATACATGAGATACTACTGCCCTCAATACGCTCCATGATGTTTTCTTCATACATTACATATCCTCGCCAAATGTGATGAAGAAATGATGTTGTCATGAAACCAAAATATGGTGACTGACATTGTAAACCATATGGTGCTTTACTCATCATATGTATTTGTATTGCAACATAATAAGTGAAAACATGTGTAGATAGATGCCTCCCAAGATTGCCTTCAGAAATATAATCATAGGCTGCTGTCCCAAGTTTGCATTAAGGCAGAGAATTGCTATTACAAATCTCAAAATCAGAACGGCTATCACGCCAATCAAACATATCCTTCCTCCTTGTAGGATAAGTAAGTTATCCTCCTCAATCTTCATCATCTTCCCCTCTGGGAAAGGATGAGTACCCACAACTCCTTGCAATGCCTCATTCCCATGCAATACATCCAACTCTTCTTGTGGAATGGATGCTACCATATGATGGAGCAAGTAAACATGACTGGCGTTGCAAAAATCAGAAAGGTCATCATACCCTTGTGTCATGTTGTCATCCCACTAAATTTTACCCATGTCATCATCATTGAAGATTTCATGCCCAACAAATGCACTTTGAGAGCCTACATTTGTAGACTCTTCTTCATTTGTCCCTCCATGTGTAAGGGCTGTTAACTCATGAAAATGAGAAGGTACATGAACGCTGTCCCAAATCAGACTTTTGAGATCTTCTATGCTTTCTTTGGAGTCAACAAACACCACCAATTCTTGATTTGTCTCATGTTCCTCCCAAGTCTTTAGAGGTGGAAGTAGCTCAAAGAAATCTTCATAAATAGATGTTACAGGGCTGAAAGATATTTCCTTGTGAGGCTCTTCAATCCATTCTTCAACTTGTTCAACTCCTACACCATTTGCCTTGTCATCTTGTTCCATAGAAGTAGCTGCTATACAAGACTGATATTCTTCAAAATCATCATGATCAATGTATGGAGGATCTATATCGTTTGCCAATTCAAAGAGTGGATTTCCATGAACCATGTAATTACCTACCTCAAGCAAGGGGTTATCAATGAACCTCAAGAATTTACCTTTCCCATCAGCATAACTATGGATTAGTTTGTTTCCCTCACGCTTCTCTTCAAATGCTATTGTGAAATCACCACAAAGGCAATTTGAATTTCTATCTTTTACCTCATGTTTATCATCCTCAATTTGAGTACCAATCTTGGAAGACTCAGCCACATTATTATTTTCATTTGAAACAGTGCTTCCTCATGACGAAGCATGAATTCGGAGCTGTTGTGGCAAAAAACTAAAAACATGATTTCTACATCAGCACTGTTATTAGTGCCTTACATCATATCTATTTGGTAAGAATAAATTGGGATCGCAATACAATCATAAATAAGTCCATTACAAGAGAGATCTATGTCATTGTAATGTCCCCATTTTTTCATGAGCATCAGAGTTGAGGGATTAGCCTATTATTTTGTCCCTCGTAAGCCAATGAGGTTGGTTAGAGGGTCCTTTGAAGGATGCATCTTCTTCAGTGGCCGGAGTTTTGCAAGTTTGACTTTCGTTTGAGGTCTCTAGGACTCCATATGCAGCAATTGCTATTTATAGTAAGTCTTGAGGCGGTTAGTGTGGGACCTCTGCTATTTTTAGAAATGGGGTATGGTCGTATGCAGCTTGACCATGTGAGCTTCTAGTTCAGACGGCGTGCAAAGATGATGAGTAATAAGGGAGATATTAATATTTATTTGGTTAAAATAAATATTAATAGTTTTGAGCTTATATTGTGAAGTTATAATATAATTTTATATTATAACTTAAGTCACTTAAGTGAAGGGTCAATTTATCATAGATGGGGCCAAGTGAACAATTAATTTTTAAAGGAATTATTTGTGCACCAACTATAGAGTTTTAAGTGAAAAGAATTAAAAGTGGGAATTTAACTTTTATCCCACATTGGCCTGAAAAGTGTTTGAGCTCCCACAAGAAGAATAAAAAGTGACTTAAAAGCTCATTCTAAAGATATGTTTTATGATTATTATTGAACTTTGGTTCATTTTTGTTCTTGCTTGGAGAATGAGGGTTTCTACTTGCAGCCGCCATTGGAGAACGGAAAATCTTCAGTGTTGCAGCCATTTGAGTTGATGAAATATCCAGTGAATTTGGCATTCAAGAGAGCTTCATTCAAGAGTTCTATTTGTGCTTAAAAAGTTAAAAGTGAAGAATTCCATCTAGGGTTTGACGGATTTTGAAGGTAAATGTACAACATACTTGGAGATTCATTCTTGTCAGCCATTCTATATCAGGTTTTATCTATTTAATAGTTGCTACAGTAGCCATGAACAAAGATTTTGCTACAGTAGCCATGAATAGTAACGCGTGAACATTAACATGTGAATAGTGATGCATGAATAGTGACGCGTGAACAGTAATTCTGCAGTGTTTGAGCTTATTGATGTATTTTTCGCAAGTTGAAGGGATGCTTTTATTTCAGATTTGAATGACCGATTTCATACAGCAAATACCTTCAATTGACAGCATTTTGTATTGAGTTTGTAAAGGGTTTTGAGAGTGGAGAACAAAGAATTTGCTACAGATCGATTTCATTATCAGAATTTCATGTATTCAAGCTTTGGACCATTGGGTATGCTAAGCTAAAGAAATTAAGCATTTTATACCTTCTTATTTTTTAATACAATCATTTGCAGCTCTATATCATTTTAAGTTTGTTTCAGACTAGTGTATTTTCTTGCATAGTATATTTCTTGCCTGGCATTTTGCTGAAACAAACAAACCACATCATATATTGTTGAAAACCCCGAGAAAAAAGAACATAAGATTGCAAAACAGCAAAAACAATTAGTCCCCGCAATCAAGAGAAGACGAGTTCTTACAGTGGTATTAGAGCAGTGTCCTGCCATCCTGTTGGGGTGGAAATCATTGAGCTCGCACATTTATTTTGAGTGACCAGCACTCTTGCAGTTGTACAGTCATGGAAAAATCAAGGAGATCAACAAAACAAAGAAACCAGTTGAACAGCTTGATGAAAGAATTGGATAAGCTTAGACAAAGTCGGGAAAGGATAGATGTATTGCTTTCACACCCGAGAACCATGGACAAAGTAGCACAGTATATGACTTCCTTTTTTAAGGGGTCTACTTCACAAAGCGGAAAGAAAGAGAACTATGAGGTCTCTACTGGTGAAACATATAGAAATCTTTACAATGAAATCTCAGCAGCTAGTGACCAGCATGCAGCTAATCCCATCGAGATTAAAAATCAGATTTACATTAGGGAAGATGTCGGACACAAGACACTTCATGATGACTTCAGGATTGAGGACAATATTGGTACTTTCAACACTCCAAAAGTTTTTATCAGTCATGATAACAATTCTGATTTTTATGACAGCAATCCTTTATTTGAGCCTATTAATGGCGTTGATGACAGAGCAAGTGCAAAAGATGTTGTTGGTGCCACCTTGAGTTTTGACTCGCATGATGAGAGTGTTAATTTTGCGGATTGCATGGAAAATGCGAGCTGTAGTAATTCTGATTTCTATAGCAACAACGAGATGCGTTTGCATCAGCATGAGATAGTAGAGGGTTTATGGGTGGATGATGTTGGTACTCGTGATTTGGGTACTACTGATGATATTTATGAGGATGACTCATGCTGCAGTAAGTCTCATTTGTCATATCAGACCTTAGGAAATGAATCAGAGAATTCATTGGTTGGTGATAGGTCCCAGGATCGTGACTTGCAGGGACTTGCAGTTACATGGGGAGTGGGAGCATGTGAGGAGATTGATATAGCAGTTGTTTCCACTTTATCACGAGTCACTTGTTGAGGTGCCTAGTAGCAGTGCCTCGATTGTTGATGTGTGCATTGATGATAGCACACATGATGATTTTGATCATGAGGTGAGCATTGTGGATACAACTTCCTATCACAGTGCGGATTGTGGGTCAAAGAGCTTACATGGGGGCCAGAGTATTCAGAGACATCATGTGACCGGATAGTTGAAGGTGAGTGATAGTTAGATCGCTACAACCTTAGAGCATTATGACGTTGCCCGTCAGATGTTAGCTGTATTTGGTCGGGGTGCTCCTATGTGAGATGAGCATAGTGATAGTGGTCTTTCCCTGGTAGAGATCCATTCATTACGAGAGGCTGTCAGAATAATGAAACATAATTACTTGCAGTTATTAGCTGACAGAGACTACCTTCTTGAATGGGGTTGCACTTGTTATGATGCACTGAAGGGGAAGGAAGAGGAGGTTGATGAGCTCACTCATGAGCTTGAGGCAACTACAAAGGTATGGGAGAGCACCAAGCTGGCTCTTCAGGAGTCATAGTCACGATTGGATGAGGTTATTGTGGAGTTGAGTCGAGTGCAGTCTTCACCAACTATAGATTTAGTTCAGTTTTGTATAGTGGTTGTTGGTGATGAGTTGACACCCACAGGTTGTAGTGAGGATGTATCCATCACGTATTTAGGTGGTATGAGCACAATAGAGATGAGTACCTTGGTAGAAAGTTGTCGAGAGCCTTTGGTTGTGTCAGGTTCTCCAGTAGTCAGCACATTGACAGATGATGCAGGGCAGGTCATTGAGAGTTCTTGTAATGTAGAGGTGTATTCGTCAGTAAGTTGTGTGACTATTCATGGCACTACATCTTCACGAGATATATGCAGCGTATCATCTGATTGGGAGATTGACTCTCATGTTCGGTTGTTTCCTTCCTTTGGAAACAATCATGTTATTTCATCCCATGCAGTTGATTCTATTCGACAGATTGTTGAGCCACAGAGATGGAGGGATCAGTTGAGGGTTTCTGGAGAGAAGGTTGATTCAACCTTGTCTCGCTTCAACTGCACACATAAGTATGTTAAGTACCTTCTTTGGAGAGCAGGGTTTGAGGAGAGACAATATGGGGTCGAGGTTGGTACTCATATTCGCGATTTGAAGTTCATCCAGAGTGCTTTGGAGGCATTTAAATTAGAATACCTTCACTTGTTTCATGACCGAGAGTGCGCTATTGGGTATGCAGAGAGATATGACAGGGCATCTACCCAATTAGCAATTCAGAGCCAGAGTTTGGAGCCATCTTATGAATCTAGAGTTGTCAGTGATGAGCCTTTGACAGAGATTGGAGTCTTTTACCATAACTATACAGTGAGTGCTCATCATTTTTCCTTTGATCCACAGGTAGAGGATTTGATTATGCGTTGATGTGGATTGGCTCCGGAATCATACCATCCTTTATGGGATGGGTATATGTCAGCTTCAGTTGATGGAGTTAGTAGCTGCAAGTTGCTAAGAGACTACTTGCAGAGTCAGTACATCCATGGCAGTTTAGCGGAGAATGGATATCATGGTTGTGATACAAACACCCTTGGTAGTTCTTATCTTTCTAGTACAGTTGGATTTCATATCCATGGAGAACTAGTAGAGTATTGGGGGAGATTTGGTGTAGCAGGTGATTCTGGACATCCTTACTTCCTTACAATGGATCGATGTGTGTTTCGCTTATACTGAGATCTAGGTGGTGGCAGGGTTAGTACTGCAAGTTGGATGGGTCCCATAGGTTTGCTTCACCACTTCTAATATGATGAAGTTGGGATCTGTGTTGAGCCGCAGAAGTCTGGGAGTATTCTTCTTGGCAGACTTCTATTTTGGATTTGGGATCCAGGTATTTTTGGTTGGACACTCTTCAGTGTGTTGTTGGATCCTA
>MU224454.1:2027175-2054968 GCA_018584345.1 Thuja plicata
GTGAAGACTTCTTCAGGAGTTTTGTCTTCAATGTGAGAGTGAGGGCATCTATTTTGTATGTACACAGCAGTGTTAGAAGCTTCTGCCCAAAGAGAGGTTTCTAGGTTTTGATCGAGGAGCATGGCTTCAGCTACTTTTATAATTGTTTTGTTTTTCCTCTCAGCAACCCCATTTTGTTGGGGATTGTATGGAACAGTGAACTCCCTCTTAATCCCAGATTCTATACAAAATTCTTTAAAGATGTTAGAAGTGTATTCCTTCCCATTGTCAGCTCTTAGAGTTTTTATTTTCTTTCTAGAGAAGTTTTCAGTAAGAGATTTGAACTCTTTGAATTTCTTAAGAATCTCTTCTGATTCTTTACATTTAAGAAAATAGATCCAGGCTTTTCTGGAGAAATCATCAATAAATATTACATAGTATAGAAATCCCCCTACAGATGAGATGGACATGGGTCCACATAAATCAGAGTAAACTAGTTCTAAAACATTACTCGTTTTACTAGAACTTCTTTGAAAAGAACCCTTAGTATTTTTGCCTAGGGCACACCCCTTACATGTTCCTGAATGGTATAGTTTTAACTTAGGTAAACCAATGACTAACTTTTCCATTGAAGATAAGGCACGAAAGTTTAAATGACCTAATCTTCTATGCCAAATTGCATTGGAGTCTGCAATGTCATGAATTAGGGCTAAATTAGATTCAGTACATACTTCATACAAATATCCTTTCCTTTGCTCTAAAGTTATTGCTTTCTTGATGGTGGAATTCTTTGGCCAGGCTAGAACTTTGCGCTCCATGAATGTTACTCTGTACTCACTATCCTCAAGTGCAAATATAGAAATTAGATTCCTCTTGATGCCAGGAACATAAAGAACCCCCATTAGTTGGATAGACATGCTTGATTTCAGTTTAACGGTGCAGGTCCCAACACCTTTTACTAGATATGTATTGTCGTCTCCAATAGTTACTTCTTCATCAATTTCTTCTACCATGGAGTCTAATAGTTCTTTGTACCTGGTGATGTGTTTTGATGATCCACTATCAATTATCCAGGTATTAGTTTTGTCAGATACTTGATTTGAAAGAGCAGAATAGAATACATGCTTCTCTAAGTTATGCTCTCTTTTATTCTTTTTCACTTTAGCAAATGTGGCTAATTTTTTAAGTCTTTCTGGACATCTAGATGCATAGTGCCCATATTGATCACACCTAGAACATTGAATTTGAGAAGTGTCCATTTTAGATGAACCTTTTCCATGATGGTCCTTTCTCTTCTTAAAGTGTGTGTTCTTGCCCCTTTTGTGAAAGTTCGCATTTAACACTTGAAGGTCTTCATCTATGTCCTTTTGTTTGATTCCTTTCTTGTTTTGTCTTGACTCTTCTTGAAGACAGTCAAATCTTAATCGATCAAAGTTTGGGAATTTTGATCTTGCACTAATCCCTTGAACAAAAGTTTCCCAAGTATTTGGAAGACCATCTAGTGCAATAAGTGTCAATTCCTTGCTCTGAATAGTATATCCAAGTATTGTTAGTTCATCTCTTAGAGTGGAAATTCTCATAAAGTAAGCATTGATAGATTCTCCTTTATCATACTTATATGATTAATTTCCCTTTTTAGTGCTAGGGTTCTGCTTGCATTGTTTATCTCGTATGTTCTTTCAAGTGATTTAAACATATGGTAGGCAGTTTCATATTTCGTTAGCATCGGCACTATGTGATCTCTAACGCCATCAACTATGATCTTCATAGCTTTTTCATTTCCTTCAATCCAATTTGATTTATCTAGATCATTTTCTGGCACTTCTTTCTCTTCTTTTATGAAGGACTCAACTTTACTTTCTCTTAGAATCATTTTGATTCTGAATTTCCATGACGAGAAATTGTTTCCTCCTTCAAGCCTATCTTCGAATCTTATAGCGCTTGCCATGGAAATGTGATATTTATAAATAGATTAAATTCTGAATCTGTCAAGTTCAATTGCTAGGATAATTCCTAACTTGGCTCTAATACCATGTAAATGCAATCAAAACAAAATTTAGATCTAAATATAATTGAGAAAATAATAATTTAAGTATTTTACCTCTGCTGTAATCTGGACATATAATATTCTGAAGAGATTATGTCTCTGTTATTCTGGATTCAAAGGATGAACTGCACTTATAGATTTCGGTGTGTTCATCTGATGTGCATATCAGCCGTTTAAATAAGGCCAGCATATTTGTGAAGGGCCACGTCTATAATAGACATGACTCTTTAAGGAGTCACGTCTATTAGAGATGTGGCTCTTCATATTGCCCCGTCATCTGTTAGCATCCACGCATACGGTGGAATCGATAGTAATCGGTATTAAAAGACACTGCTAACTTCAACGCATAAAACGTTTAAACCAATGAATGTAAATCGACGGTTTTGAGTCAATAGTCTTCAATCGACAGTTTAGTCGATAATGTGTATTCGATCAGAATTAATAATTAATGATAATTATTATCATTATTATTATTATATAACAATAATAATAATGATAATCATTATTATTATTATATTAAAACAATAACAATATTTATAATAATATATATATCAATATTAATAATAATAAATATAAATATATTATTAATCATTATTAATATTGATATATATATATAAATATATCTCACGATTATTGTAATCTGAATATTTATCTAATCGATGCTACAATTTTAACAAATACGTATGAAACTTGTTTTCATAGAAGGCTTCACAAATTTCAATGATGATGAAGCCCATTTGTGAGTTCAAAAGTAAATCCACTCTAATTAGCTGAATGGGTTTTCGTACAATCAACCACAAACCCAACGTTTTTCGTCCTAGGACAGCTTTTTGAACCCACAAACACAAGCTCTCCAAGGAAAATCTCAAGACAATAACAAGTCAAGGATGCCCAAATGACTTGCCTTCACCTCCTTTTAAAGGCTTAGCAGAATCTTCTAGAAGAATATGATTTAACTGCCTTAAAAGATTCTAGAAGAATCACTTAACAAATATTAATCAAAGTAACTTTATACTATATATTCATTTGTTCATATAAGCCACTTGTTATTAAATTAATTATAATAAAGTTATCCTCGAGATTTATTTTAATTGTACAACTTTATAAATAATTTATTTTATTTTATTCCCTTATAATCTCCCACCTTAGCCTTCAGGAATAAAATAGGCTAGATGGCTTCATTGAATGATCACTTAGAAAAAGGGGACATTATAGAATGGCAATGCCACCAGGACATCAATGAAATAATTGCATTTCCAATATTTTGATGATAATCTATGTGATTCACTACCAAATTTAATATCAATTTTGCAATCTAGAAGTTTTGCCACTAGAAAAATCATTCCATTACTTTCAAATTTTTGTAATAGTGCAATTTTGAGTTGTATCACTTGCTAGCACAACCATTTTCTACAATATAAGTCTAACCCCTCCCACCATATTCTTTCACCTTGCTCACATTTGTATGCTAGTGATGAAATGGTGTTAATGTTGCATGCTTGGTCATTGTGAGCAAAAATTTAAAAAAATATGTATGCTTGGGACATTACATCGTTCATGATTCTATACCATGATTTTTGTTTCAATGTCATGGATTTCATAATCCATGAGTTTTGTATACCTAGAACGCATGAGAATTCTTAGATACTTAAAAATATTGTTTCCGCAACTCAAATCTATTTTGTACTTCTTTTACTTATATATACTTGTGCATGTGATCAAAGTAGCTTCTAATTGATAAGTTGATTATGTTTTTAAATTTGATATATAGATGGGTGCATAGTAAAATCTTTATATTTTATGGTTTTTCAATTTGTAGAATTTGAGTCTCAAGTCCATCCAAGTATGGTTTTACCATACACGTTCCATTTTGTGTACCACAAAAGAAAACTGTGATTTAATATGTTTAACATGCTTTTACATTATTTGCCCTGTACTTGACTCGGCTCATTAATATTAGTTCAATCCAATTTCCTTGAATAATCATTTATTTAGATTAGCATAAATATTTATAAGAGGTTAATCTATTTCCTCATATTTTGATAATTCTTGTTTCAAGAGACAGCTTTCTCTTCATTCTAGCAAAGATTGAAATTTGAAACAAAAATTGGAACTTGCTTATTGAATATTTCCCCTTTTGAATAATATTTGAATACTGCCCTAACAAAAAGCATTATGGAATTACAAAAGGAAAAAAAAGAATACCCAAGTTGCCCAAGCCAGGCCTGTGAATATACCCTGCATATTTGCAACAAATTGTTAGATAGTTATCAATTATCTCATTTTTAATGGTACATGAAAAACTTCTAACAATTTTCATCGATAACAAGCAATAGTAACATACGTAGGCAATAGACGCACCCAACGCCATGCATAAGACATTATGCTCTCCCAAGAAATGATTAAGTATTGGCAAGAAGAGAAGCTGGAAAGATATAATCAAAACTTTTAGAAATAATTAGTGAAAAAATTAAAGAACATTCCAATGATATGACTAAAAATTTAAACTAACATAAGAAAAATATGGATTGCAAATCACAATCTCCAGCATACATAAAAAGGAAAGGAGTGAAGTAGAGCTACAAAATTTTGTAACATTTATATTTTTAAATCTTTCAATACTATCTTCCCAAGACTTAGATAAAGATTACATATTTAAAATCCAAAATTCTTATATGGACGTATATAAATCTCAACATGATGAATGACAAAAATAAGAATTTGATGACTACAGTCAGTTTAAATTTGCCTTTGGATGGGCCATGTTGCAAATAAATGAGAAAATGTTCTGTTAACCAAATAAATATAATGCAATACATATGAAGTATGCCATGTAGTTGTGTGCGCTAGAAATGATGCTAAATCTAATAAAAGAGGGACCAATCCTTTGGTCAATGTAATTTCAATAAAAATGAATAAAAGGGTTGGCAAAAATAAATGATCTTGAAGAAATAATGTATATAATCCTATGCAAAGAGAACTAATGCTACAAAAATCTTAGATGTCGTAGAAAGAAAAAGTGACACCCTTACTATATGATAAGAGAGTTTGTTCAATGAAACCCTTTCAAGAAAACAAAAACATGCAAAATAAAACCCATTATATTAACTCAACATTAACAATGAAGTAAAGTATTTCTCACTTATGCTTAACCCTAATCCATGCGGAATATTTATAGTACATCATTATGGGAAACTACTAATTAGTATTACAATACAGCAGATATAAAAATAAAAGAGCCAATAAGTCCACCTATAACAGCTCCTATAGCCCATAGCTAAGGCATTGCCCCAAGCCCTACTTATTAGTGTATAGTCTCTGAGAGTTGTAGATCATGCAAAGTGTAGAAAATGTATAGCTAATAGATTTTATAAATTCATCTTGATGAAGACTTAAGCACTTCATTTGATTTAAATAAGCAATTCAGGTTAGTGTATATCAATGACAAAATATAAAATGAAACCATAAAATAATCTAAAAAAAAAATTGAGACTTAGACTTTCCTCTTTGGGAAAGATAAACTAAGTTTTGAGTAATGCAATTACTGGAAATTCGAAAATGTATTGATGATCTTAATGAATATGTTATGTAGACAGTTTGTATCTTGTTAAACCTGATCTTGAAGAAGCCCTACTCCTAGAAGTGACTACATCAATGTTTTAGTCTAAAGGATAAGTACTTGTCCTTGAACATTTTGTAAAGAACATTTGAAAGTAGAAAATGTCCACTTTTGCAACTTCAAAGTGTAATAATATTCATTTCAATCTGCACTAGAATGAAATATTTTCTATTGCTCTCTTAAGTACAACATTCATCTTGGCAAGTTACATACAAATAGGATGGGAATAAAATCTGACCTTGAATAAGACCTGCTACTAGAAGTGGCTAAATCAATGAATTGTCAACAGGATAAGTACTCCATGAACATTTTGTAATCAACATTTGGAAGTAGGAAATTTGAGAATTAGCAACTTCAAAATAGAATTATAATCATTTTTCTCTGCATTTTATGGGCTTGATTTTCATCTTAAATTCTTACAACATTCATCTTCACAATTTTACCCATTTACTAATGTCAAAGTAACCAATTGCCTTGCCAAAAAATGAATTAAAACACATTCACCAATGTGCTCGAATTTTAATCCACACCTTTCAATGTGACACAAAATGAAACAGATACGAATACACAAAAATGTTGAATAGGTTTACGCGACAGAAATTTGGCAAATTGAAAGGAAACAATACATACAGAGCTATACTGATTACCCTTCTCTAAAAGTGCAATACAAAACCTGCAATTTTTGGAAAACAATTCAATTTACCGCATTCATACAAACAAACAAGATATTACAAGTTAACAATAAAATGCAATCTTTGTTAATAAAATATTCCGTCTACTAATTCTAATCTAAAACCAGCAATCTCTAATTAAGATGTCAAATGAAATTATTACAAACTATCACCTAAAACTTATTACCATTTTAATCAGCATCTTTCATTGCAACACAAAGTAGACTAGATTAAGTAGAAGAGGCAGCTCGATGTAAAGAAAAATAAACCTAGAACTCTAATATGGACAATATGTGCTTCCTTATGATTCTACAACTCCCCACTTACGCTACTCAACTAAAAGCTAGGTACTGAGCAATGCAAGTAAACAAGGCAGGAATTTGTTTTCATAGTCAATAACTTAGAAATTTGAAAAGAGAATGGCACATACAAAGCTATGGTGCTTACACCTCTCTAAAATTTGCAATACAAAGTCTGCAATGTTTATGATATAATTCAATGTCGTGTCCCCTTTTCAAATGAGGAAAATTATTATATCAATATTTTAAGTGGGCCCAATCACATTGTTTTCAAAAGAGGCAACTTTATTATTATAGGGCCTATGTAATTTTGTAAATTGTGTTTTTAACACTTTATTGATATTCACAATATAATTCAAAAAGTGTCTATTTGTAATATAAAAAGTATTGTTGAATACTTGAAGGTAAAAAGTAAATTAAAAATAAAAATAAAATAAAGGCCAAAAAAAGGTGCATACAGGTTGGATGGTTGTTTGCTATTTTTGGATACCCCAATTCCCAACCCTTGAACTAGCTGTTCTTTAAAGTCTCCAACCATTATTGTTTCAGGCTTCCTTGGTGTTGTACCTAGGACTTAGAGTGGATGATTGTTATTGTAAATCAAATCAATCATAGCATTTTTTTAAGAGCTTCATAATTTTCAGCATTGGAGAAAATTCCCAAGCATATATCATTGTTCCAACTTCCAACAGCTGCTGCACCAATTGAGAGCCAATGTACATCCTAGTGTCAGCTGTACAACGTTTATTTGCTCAACTCTGCATTCATTATAGTCTGATTTCTCATCATTCAAGCCACCATGCACAACACCTTTTCTAAAATTCATTGTTTGGGCCCCCATATAGCCAACATGAGTTAAATTGTCTCATTCGTAAGTGAAACAACATCATTTTGTGTTGGTCTTTGAGCTAATTATCAATTGTTTCCGTACCTGTATATTGTTGATGGTTGTAAACAGCCCCTTGCTACTGTTATACTTTTTTTTTTGTACCTTGTCAATTATTGAGGGTTTCTATTGTTCCAATATAATCTATAACTAATTGTGAGGTTGCATACAAAGGTTCCACATTTGCATCAGCTAATAGTAGTCCATATCTACTATGTATTTGTTTAATTTGCACATGAGGGTCTTAAACATGTATGTCACCAATGCGGACAGCCTCTGATATTCTGTAATGTAGCTATCAACCGTTCCCCATTGCTTCAGTTGTGCTAACTCCTTGAAGTGGAGTTTGAGATACTTCTTGTCGAACCTCTCGATAAGTCTCTCCATGAAACCAACATATGAGGTGATTTGATCATGACCTAGGGTGACCATGCCATGATGCCACCACTCATGAGCAATCCCGTCAAGATGTGCTGCATATTTGATTGCCTTGTGTTCGGGAATGGGATTGAACTGAAAGTAATGTGTCCATAGTCTATACCCAGGCATGCATTGGAGTCTCACCTGAACCATCAAAGAAGGGTAGACTAATCTTGTTGATCTTCCTCCTCAAATCATTATTGTAGTCTCATTTCCCCTTTTGGGCAAATGCCTCATCCTTAGATCCATGTAGTCCTTAAGGAACATATCCAGTTGAACCCTGTATCTAGCCAATAATCAGAATTGCTCTTGCAGCTTGATCAATGTGGGTGCATGACTCTCTTGATGCTCAAATCTAGGTGGGGAGGTAGGCATCATAGGCCAAGAACTGGTTGCAGCAGTGCACTAGCTGTGAGTCCTTTCATTGATCGAGTTACCTCCATGCCCATTGTTACCCCCATTATTGCCACCTTGATTATTGTTTTTTGTTGTTATTCACCATCATATGAGTCAACAATCCCAACTATGTCAACCGTTGATTGGTTGCACGTTGTCCAGTCATCAAAGTATCTAAGCGCTTGTTCATGTCACCTCTATCACTCATGTGTACTTCCTTTTGTTTACTGCCTCTAGATACAGAATCGAGGCTACTTGGCCTTTGATCAGAGTGTGACTCCTGACGAGGCCATAGAATGGTTGACACTATCTCTCCTTCTAGGACATTGATCGGATGCCACTCTTTCCTTAGACCCCAATCATAGTATCTTCTCTCTCTCTCACTCATCCACAATCACAAGCTGGCAGGAAAACCTTCTCTGATACAACTGAAATGTCCCTGCCTAATTTTCAACAAATTGCAAGGAAATACCTCCAAAGGATTTCAGCAAAATGTTTGCTCACTAATTCAAAATTGAGAACTCAAATGTAATTTATTCCAATTCCAAGCAAAGTGAAGTGAAATACAATATATGTATAAACCTTATTGATCAGATCATAAGAACGTCATTTGCACCAATGTAGGAGTTGTGTTTTCAATTTATCCGTGTTGGAAGTTGCAGACGGCAACATACAGTGTTAGGTAACAAACCAGTTGTATTTTGGATTGAAGAGAGCTCCTATGGGCAGAATGCCAGGCTGTGAAGTTAATCCCGTCCTCAAATGCTCTGTCCAGCTTGAACCCTAAAAATAATGTTGCTTTATCACTGCATTTGATCTGACTCGTTTTGCATTGGTTCATAGTAATTGTCTGAGAATATTCTCACGGCTATGTGTTGGTCTGAATCTGATATATGACGTGGAACTTACTAAGTGGTCCTCGAATTTGTTGCATATATGATCACGGTGTCCACTGAATGCTCATCAAAGTCTGTTGTGTATATGTTGTGTACTCACTGAATGCCTGGACCTTTCGCGATTGTCACACTTTCAATCACGCAGGCAATCGATACTAAAGTTGTTCAAGTATGAGTAGCTGCGGTAGAGCTTCTTCATACCTGAGCTTCATCTACTAGCTATGTTATGAGTACATTGCGTCTTCTATGCTTCAGAAGTTTTCGTGTGCAATCGAGCTGTTGCCTATCGAAGTTCTTCTTGACTCGTTTTCTCTTCTATGTTCGTATATCATTTATTATTTCCCTTCCATGTCTTGGGAGCATTCCTTCTTGGCCGCTGCTGACTTGTCATCTTCAGCTGCCTCCATGTCTTTTAACGTCCATTCTTTCCTTAGCGCTTGGCGTCTTTTCATCTACCGGCTCACGCGTTTGTATGAGTCAGTTTTCCAAGACTCGTGGATCTTTGATGAATGTAATTATTCATTCTTTGGAGACAGGGATTAAGTAAAGAGAGTGTGTCGTGTTTTGGTGATTTTTCTTCGTTTTTAATACTTATTCTTGTTCAGTGTTGATGTTTCGTAATATTGGATATATTACCTTGTGATAAACCGTGTTCGTGGGATTCATTTTGAGCCATGTTCTGTTTACATGGAGTGAGACATTTCTAGTTTTTGTATTAAGGAAGGATTTTGATCTATATGATCGTAGTGTGTGCTATGATCTTTATATTCTTGTGTTCATTCGGTGAGTCTTACAAGACTGATTATTCTGATTTATTGAAAGGAGTTAATGCTGTTAATCTGTATCTCAGAAATTGATTGACTTTGAAAGTCATAAATATTGTATTTGCCTTCAAGATTTCAATAAAGGAACTTCTTTTGTGGGCTGGGTTTTTCACTCTCAGTGAGGAGAGTTTTCGCAGGATAAGTTTCTGGTGTTCTTTGTCTTTTATTTTGCACATGTAGTTCTCGTTCAAAACTTAACAAAAGTGTCCCAGAATAACATCGTAATTACTTCTTATAGGACGCAACAGGCTGTTATAATATTATGTGGCTAGATCATGGCATTCTCTTATGTTAACATGGCATGATCAACCCCCCAATGAGTGGCAATCGTTGGTAACCTCCTGTGCTTTCCCTTTTAGACAGCAATTGGTGTCAAAATTCTTCTCAAGGTCCGCATATGCCAATATCAACTGCAACAAGTAGTTATCTCTCTCCTTATTGAAATGCTTCAATGGATATCACTTAGTAGGGTGGTCGATTAAGCATGATTCGTTACTTCTGTGACTCAAAAACTCAGCTCTTCAGATGTTCAATGCACCTCAAATAGAAAATTCATCTCCTACGGGAGACTTCACGAATTTGAGATGAAAACTAGGGTGGATTGAAACCATCGAAACTCCAAGTTTGCCTAGCTTGCAATGCACACAGCAGAGATATTAATGAGAATCCAAATCTTTCATCCTTCCTTGCATCCTTAAGGCCTTTTATGCTCATTTCCAATCACTTTCATCCAAAATATATTGGATTTCAATTGGGAGGGAAAATATAAAAGTGGCCCCAAATAAGTATTTAAACTCAACTAGCCACCTTAATTTAATAATGTTGTTTTTTAAATTATTAATTTCCTTTCTTTAATTAATATAGCCTACAGGAATTAGATAGGCTATTAATTTAATTCCCTTTTTGTCATTTCGGAGGGAACATTACATCATCTATAGGCATCAAATTTATCCAAGGGAATGTCAATAGACTACAAAAGCACACATTGTCACCATTCAAGGGGATTCAAGGAAGCAACCATTCCTTATGAAAAAACAGGTATATATTTTTTTTCTAACCCAGGAAAATATTTTGACTTGATTCAATAGACATGAAGAATGAGCAAAAAATTCAAGTAGGCCAATGCATTGAGATACTTGTGGTTACAATGAATCATAGGTTGGAGAAAGAATAATTTGAACACTCTCAATATAGACCCGATCAATAGGACCTTACCTCAAACCTTATATAGTGTATTGATATGTTATTGTACATTATAGGGTCAAGGATCAATATAGTCATATGAATATCAACTAGATCCATCTAGAAACATTGATAGTCCAAAACAAAAATTGAGAAATAAGCCTTACAATATTGGTGATTGAGAGACAAGATTCTTATTAAGCTAAGTTGTCAGTTTTGGTATGGATACCGGTTCAGGTTCGTGGATCTGGCAAAAAAAAATTGGAGTTGGGTTCATTTTTATAATTATATATAAATGATATGATGATATATAAATAATATACTATTCGTGTGTTTGCGACCATTATTATTTGCGAAGGCATCCATTCTTTTCATGTTAGTCCCTTTTATAACAGGTGTCGCAATATTTCTATACCCACATAAATAGAAAGACTAGAAAAAATTAGGGTCGGACAAATGCAAACGAGAAATAGAGATTTTCAAATTATTTAATCACAATTCACAGAGTAAAAACGGAGGAATCATTATAGAAGCGGTGGAAATATCAAAGAAATTCGAACATAATTATTCTTTGTATGAACAAAATATTACCTGATTCGCACAAAAAAGAAAAGTCAAATATTGAACAATATATTACTTGATAACCACGCATAACACATACAAAATGACTTTATGAAACTAGAAACATGATTTTCACATTTGTAAGAAAATTGAGAGGTGAATCTACCTGCGATATAATGGACCCAACACCAACAGCTAACAAAATTTGAGCAAATTGATTCTTGTTGAAGCCAAATGTTGCCTTTAAGTAATACTGGAGGAATTATTCATCTAGTCAGACGTCAAATACGATAAAAGCTAATTTATCAAAGCTATCTTACAAAGAAAGGGACTTTTTTCTATCTAACAAACAAATCAGACTACAATTATGTATTTGCATGTCTTGGATTACATCATGGATTACCATGTACCACTGAAAGTAATTGAAAAAAATAAAATATGTTGTAACAACAAAAAATTTAGATCTTGTGTGCAATCGCCATTATGACAATGTAGTAAGAATTAGCCTCAACATAGACTCAAGGAAAGAAAATATTCCATGAAGTTAGAAGACCTTAGATGTTGGTCCTAAAAGCTGCAATTAGGGGTTGTAGCCATATGAAATTTTATATTATGTCAAGTTTCAAGCTAAAGTCATTGTCCAAAGTAGTCTTAAGTCTCAAATCAAAGTTTCAAAACCACATTGTCAATCAAGCACTTTGGCAATGATGAGCACCTATAAAAATGAAAAATATCACAATTATTAGGTGTGCAACTAGCAATGAAGTGCACACCTATAGAAAAGAAATCAAAAGTGCAAGCTCAAAGTCCACTTTACAATGTATTGGTGCATGTAGAGTAAAAGTATGTTCCTATTAAAGGGATTAAAAAAATCAGAGTAGATCTTCAAGCATTCTCAAAGGGTTAACAATGAATAGAGGAAAAGTCATTTAGGGTTGTATATCATGACGTCTATTTTAAGCTATCACATGTTTTTGAAAAAATAGCATATTTGAAAATAAACTATTTTTAGTCTGTACTATTTTAGTGATCTCTAATTTTCGTATGAGGAGCTTGTGCTATTATTAGCCTTCTACTATTATTAGTGTTTTTTAATTATAACATGAAGTTAACTATTTTTATATCATTTATTTATAGATCTCTTACCATGCAAGAGATGTGAGATTTAAGTCATAATTTGTAATTAAATTCAATCTACAACTTAACTCGAGGTTGCATGGTTTTAGTTTTTGTACCGAAGGAAAGAATATTCTAATAAAAATTGTATTAAATGAAATGGGCTCTTCTTAGAGTAGTGGTAGCAATTACATTTTTATTTATTTTCATGGAATAGCTTTATGAACATTATAAACAAGTGTTATTTTGCACTTAGATTTCTAATCGTAATTGTCAAGACCATAGTTGAAAACTTCGGACTCGGCGATAACTCAGTCGGCGCAAAATTTTTTAAAAACTCGGAATCGCCAAAAACTCGCGAAACAAATCGGCACTTTTATCGAACATTTGAAAATATATGATTTCTTAAAATATTCTTAAATAAATATGTTTATATTTACATATTTATTTAAGAATAAATAGTCTATGAAATATTATATATTATATTTAATTATTGATATATATATATAATTAAATATGTTTACATTTACATTTGAAATGTAATGTATTTTATATTTTAGATAGTGTAAATATATTTTAATTTTATAAATTCAATGTATTTAACATTTTAAATACAATGTAAAATTTAATTAATAAATATATTTTATAATTTCAAACGATAAATATTAAATTCCTTTGTAAAATTTAAATAGAATTTTATAATATTATAGACAGTCATATTTTAAAAACAAACAAATTTTTAAAATGAAATTACAAATATTTAATTAATTTTTTAAAAAAAAACCTGAGAACTGCTATTGTTTTTTTGCCTTCCAATCACGTGTTTTGTTGTCGTCTTCACATCCAATTTCAATCACCTACTTCCAATCATTGGCTGAGACATTATAAATTGTGGGCTGCCGCTGAGTTTCGTGGCGTGAGACAGCGTAGGTTGAGTTTCGTGGCGTGAGACAACGTGGGCTGAGTTTCGTGGCCCCAAAAAATGTTATAAGTCATCACCCAAGAAACCCTCAAAACCCTACTTTTATTTCTGCGCCGCTATATTCTCCATTTTAGCGTGGGAATTTGGCAACTTTTTACAGTTTATATTGTTGCGCAAAATCCATTAACGCGGGGCCAAGTTTTTGGGCGATTAAATCGCAAAGCCAAATGACAAGCGATATATGATATATCGCAACGTTTTTCAACTATGGTCAAGACTATATATTGTTGAACTTGTTGTTTGCCAAGTATTTGTGATTGGCAATCCAAAACTCAATGTTTTTTAGCTAGTTTGGTGCATGACTGAAAACGAGCAATTTCCTACATCTACTACTTCTTTGTTGTCTTAGCCCTTTTCTACCCATCATTGAAACCTGATTTGAGATCCTTTTCCAATGATGCCTCTGTGATGTCCCTGTTTTAGCAGGTGTCTGCGATACGCCATTGTTAGCCCATCACTGTGACCCTCGTGGGCTAATGGATGGTAGCAAAGCTTATTTCTTATCTCTATAGATGAATTTGTGCTCTGGTGTGGTTGTGTGGTGTTGTTCCTGTTGGTTATGATGAGGAGGGCTCCTCTGATAAGACAGAATTGGAGATTGTAATTGGCGGTTCCCCTCTAGAACCTAGGAGAAGGAAGACAAGTGAAAAAAGAAAAAAAAACATTACTATATCAGAAGAGAAGAAAGAAGGGAAGAAGGAAAAGGATGATGTGTCTCCATCTGAATCAGGCTCTGTTGATTCGGATGTGATTCAGAGATGTTGGAAGGTGTTTTGGACAAGATTGGTGAAATGTGGTGTGCTTGCTCTTTGGATGGTAGGACTAAAATTGAAAATGAGTTAATGGATCATTTTCTCAATAAAGGTATTGTCGTTTCTGCTATTTCTAATGTATTACCGGATGATCTGATGAAAATTGCTGAGGGAAGGTTGTTTCAGGAAATTTTTGCAGGACATGAGTTCAAGGATGTGATTGAGAGAAAATGTGCTAATGCAAAACAAAAGTTAACAAAACATATTGGTGAGACAAGAGAATGCTTAAAAGAGATGTCTGATATTTACTGGTATTGTCTCTAATGGTCTGCTGCTATTGATAATTTCAGAAGTAAGATTGAAAGTATTGAGTCTGAATTGAATGATATTGGTAAGAATTTTGATTTCTTCAAAGATAAGGGTGCAAAACAGAGAATAACAATTGCTGAATTGCAATCTGAGTTGTCACATGTCCAGAGACAAGGGGAAGATTTGGCGAGGACTTTCTGGTTGTTAAAGGACATGGTTGAGGTCCGGTTAGAACATCTTTCCGGAATTCTTTCTGATGCAGAGGATTATGAACGTCGATACCGGTCTCCGGACTGGTCATTATCATTTGATCTATTGGTTCAGCATGATAGCTTGTGTGATCGGATGAGTTCTCCTGTGGATGCTTGGAAGAGGATTCTTCCAATTACAAAAGAAAGGTTCAAGAAAATTTTCTTATGAAGACTACTATTTTAATCTAATTTGTTGATATATGTTATTTGGCCCTTTGCCATTGTTGGCAAAAAAGGGGAGAAAATGTAGAAGAAAAACTGAACTGAAAATGGAACAACTTAACTTTGGGAGTTTTTGGATGTTTTGGATTGTTTTGGAGCTTTTCTATTTTTGTTGTTTTGCTATGTAACATGCTTATCTTATGTATGACCTACCTTTGGGTCTCGTGGTAGTGTGGTATGTATTTCACATGTGTGATCTATCTTTTAGGTTCGGCACTAGAGTGTTGATCTTTATTGTATATCTAAAGCTCTTTTTTTGTATTCAAGCCGACATGTTTTGGTAGGCCGACATATGTTTAAGGTTCACCGGATATGTATTTATATAGAACACCTTTTTGGATCCAAAGGAATGTGTGTATACGCTGAAGGTAATATGATGTGAGCATGGTTATGTGAATGAATACTTGGAGGCAAAGTGTGCGAACAATGTAAGAAGTGTGAAGGGTAATAGTGAAGGCAAAGAAAAGATAGTGACAAAAAGGAGTCTTCAATTTTGCAGAAGATTGTTGAATGTTGGCAGATCTACTGCAAATAGTTGTTGTTGTGATATTAACTGGAACTGTTTCATGCATATTCAGATGCAACATTATCAGTTCACATTTTTTTTGTAAGACCTTTTGTAATCAGTCATTTTTGTAATGGAAGTGAGTCTTATTACTTCAGGGCAGTTAGCCCAACCGACAATGAGCCTTACCGCTAGCGAGCTTTACCTGCAGTGAGAAAACTAGCAGTGAGTCTTTGTAAAAATTACCTTAACCGGTGCTATATTCATGAGAATTAGTTTCTTTGTGGTTTTCCCATATCGGGTTTCCATGTTAATTCTAGTGTTAAGGCGTTTGTTGTTTATGTACTTTCATATTCTTATCTATTTTAATTATCTGAATAGTTTAAGATAACTCTAGATTAATTTTGTGAAAATAGTTTTGGAATAACTTAATCACCCCCCTCTAAGTTATTCGGCGTATTACACAAATACTTTAACTTATATTTTTTATAAATACTGTCAGGATGTTTGAGAGTGGTTTTAGATCTCCAAGAGTTATAATGGAGATTCTACATTTTAGAAGATCCAATAAATTTTCAGACTCAGCCAAATTTCAATAATCAGCACACTTCCATCAGTGTTTTTTACACAACTTTCTTTTTCAAGATTTCTCATAAATTTGATACTGGAACAAGGATTCTCCAAGAATTTTCACATCTTTTCCTGGATTGGAATCAAGAATCTCCACAACTTTCCATGCTTTTTCATGAAATCCTAGACGAATTTGGTGTTGAAAACAGAAATTTTATACTTGGGTAATTTCTCACTTTTTAGTTGCAGACGTAACCTTCAACCTTCCCTCAGGTGTGTTGGGTGGATATTTTGCAACCGACAGTTAGAAGGATTAATTGCAAAATCGTGGTTCTGTGATGACCCCATTTTTAGCAGGTATTGGCAGTGGCTTGGTCAACTCATCATCGCGACCCTTGTGAGTTGATGTCTGGTTTTGAGGGTCCCAGTTGGCAGACTTGCTATTTTTAGTAAGTCTGGACTTACTATTTTTAGCAAGTCAGTTTGGTCAGTTTCCATTTATGGCAGGGCAGTATCGGCAGTGGTCAGTAATCCAGACGATATTTAGTTTGTGCAATTCTTTGGTTGGGGACTTACTATTATTAGCAAGTCTATTTTTGGCAGTTGTCATTTTTGGCAGTACAGTGGGTGGCTCTGGCAGTTAGTCATCACCTGCAGCGGATGTTGGATTTATTGCACGATCTCATATTTATTAATTAATAGTTATTAATTAATAATAAAGCCACATTATTATAATAATACTTTATTATTAAAATAATTTAGAAGTTGTTATTTAAGCGAGAGGTCAACTGATGCATCTTTTGGGAAACTATGGCCCGGGATGGATTATAAATATGAGCTCATTTCATTGGGATTGGCATCCGATTATTTGATAAACTTATTTTGTCTAGTAACTCTGTTTCTGAGTTCTTGGTTTTGGTGCCCTTGCTGAAGTATAAAGGTTTGGCATCTACAGCGGAAGTATTGTAGATATTCTGAAGATTGTGAAGCAATTACTGCTGAGGTATAGTAATTGGTTTTATATTCCTTATTGTTTATACAGTGGTTGAGGAATTAGAGGTTGTTCATACTGAATTTTCCTATTCCATGAGATTGTCGAATTGGAAATTTGATCAAATCTTCCACACTTGAATCAGATTTATGTCTGCTGAATTGTGTAATGAATCAACATTGCTGAGAGAAGATTGAAGTGTTTCCTTTTGACGTTGAGCATTGAGGCTGCGGATGAAATTTGATGGTATAGTATCGCGGGTGGAGGAAGAGAGTTGAGATTTGGTTTTGGTGTTTTCTTTCCACAGCGCCAGCCGTCTTGGAGACCCCAAATCACTGCAGGCTAACATATGAACAGAGCCGTGGACAGCAATGTGTATATGGATGCCGCGGCTGGTATATATAATAACACTGCCAACATGCATCAACAAATGATACAAGGTAGCTTCAACGATTCTATTGGTAATGTTAATGGTTATTAAGATGTTTCTAATGCCATGTTATATGACAGCGTTTCGTAATTGTGTTGAAAGGAGATAAGTCTTTCCTGGCGATTTGCTTTGTTTTTTTCAAATATTGGAAATACAAATAATTATCATTTAATTGTTATGGAAAATATTAAAAGCATCTATTTCCAGAATCAAAACTATTGTACAAATTGATTTTTAAGAGAGAGCCAAACAGGATCATTACAGTGATGCCTGCCAACTGTTTGACAAAATGCCAACCCTATGATTAGTATGGAAATTGATGAAAATTAGGTGGTTTAAAGTAGAAGCCAAGTTAGGCTCATTACAAGTTCCAACCATAGTGTGTGAGACATAGTCTCTCCTAATTATAAGGGAAGGCTCCCCCTTCTTATTACTACTAAAATTAACAAAACACTTAACTACTTGTATTTACACTAAGCTAAAACAAAGCGTTACATTCATCCTATTCTGTTATTTCAGAATAGATGTTACCTTCACAACGCAATCCTTGAATGACGGTGTAATTTACTTTCAAAGTATCAGTCGGAGCAATAATCTTGATAAACAGAAAATTAGACATAAGAATAACCTTCAGTGTACTAGCAACTTTTAGTAACCTTGAAGTTCACGAAAGCTCAAAGTCTTCAATGACCCCTTATGCGATTTTGAGAACAAGAATGCAATGCATGTGCAGCTCAAAGTCTCCAACATATATTTCACCTTGCATGCACAAACACATAATGAAGTAGCACAAAGTCTACAAGCTATTTCTTTGCTTGAGCGTTCTATTTTAACCTCATACTTGATAAGAAGCTCCAAGTCTACAAGAACAAATCTGAAACCAAATTGTAACTTTGAGCACAATATGCAGCTCAAAGTCTGCAAGATTGAGTTCAAATCCCTCTTGAACGAAAACACAAAATTTACAATCTACTAAAGAAAATGTCGTCACATGAAAGTTTGGACTAGCACAAAGTCTCAAAACAACCTGCCTCTTTTATTGAAAGCAATCTAATTTACATCTAAGCTCAAAGTCTTAGAATTCATATACAAACTGGCGGAATTTCGTTACATTGCTAAAAGATGATTATTTACAATGAGCCCTCTTGTATTTATAGAAGAGAGGCTATCAGAAAAAGATGGAAAACTAACTACCTAAAGTTGACTTATTCAACATTACAATCATATGTAATAAGATTAAATGTAATAAGAATGTGTAGTTGAAATTGTTTGCTTTACATGTGACATTACATATGCAATTGCAATTTTATGCTTTACATGCAACCTGTCAAAACTAAACTACAAAATGCATGATGAAAACTAAACTGAGTGTCTGGCAAGACACGATTCCTATTACAAAAACCTCTAACAAAGAGGTCTTTCTGTCGCTAGATTGACAGTGCTTGGAATCTTCAAATTTGCATATGGGTAGGAATGTTTGCATGAGAAATCACATATTGACCTTTGCATTTGATGGAATCAAATCAATAATCTTTTATTCTAACCCATGACTAGAAAACTATTCACGATACCACTTATTGGTCTACTACCACCTGCTTGGAATCAGTCTTGAAACCATTCTAGTATTTATGAAACTTGAATTTCATCTTTTTTTTTCAGGCGTGATGGTTGGTTCTTCTAACTTTGGATGAGCACCTGTAGCACTCAGATGAAAAGACCAAAACAACATATCATTCTCCCTGAAGTTCATACTTTCATTTTCACTCTTGGAAGATCGTGTGTGCAAACAAGGCTAAGGCAAAAAAGTTGCTTTTTAAGGGTCGTGGATGTAATTCGAGGATTTCGGAGTGCACTGCAGGTGAAGGTGCAAATGTACTTCAACTTGTAAAAGTTTATGCAATGGGAACAAAAAGTTCCTACTACAAGGGAAAAACTTAAGTTTTAAGTGAAATCAGGGTTTTTGGACCCAACTACACTTAGGATTACATGTGTAGTTCAACTTGCAATCGGGTCAAAAATCCCCATTTGCACTTATATTTGGAATTTTCAAAAGGGTAAACTTGGGTATTGTCGGGGTTATTGCTCCAACTGATACTTTGAAAGTAAATTGCACCGTCAATTAAGGATTGTGTTGTGAAGGTAACATCTATTCTGAAATAACAAAATAGGATAAATGTAACGCCATGTTTTAGCTTAGTGTAAATAAAAGTAGTTAAGTGTTTGGTTGGTTTTAGTAGCAATAAGAAGGGGGAGCCTTTCCTTATAATTAGGAGAGACTATGTCTCACACACTGTAGCTGGAATCACTACTTTGCAATTGACCCTTCAAACTGTTGGTTGCAAAATATCCGCCCAACAAGGTTTTTTTGTGCGTTTTCCACTTTCAAGAGGTGCTTTTTCAGACTTGCTTTTTCAAGACTATTTTTTCGAAAGCTGCCTTTTCAGGAAATGCTTTTCGGGTGCCCTTTCCAGAAGATGCTTTTTAGGAGATGTTTTTTTAGACTTTAAATTTTCGACCAATGGCCAGACTTGTTCAACTTTCCAAATATAGAACTCGATACCCTTTTTCCTCTTCCTCAGCCAGTGCTCATTTGACCTACCAAAATAGACTTACTATAAATAGTAAGTTTGTTTAAATGCAAAATTACCGCAAACCGGGACACAGTGAAACTTACTAAATATAGACACTTATAAAAATAGTAAGTACTTCCAAAGTCACAATAAGGCCATTCTAGGATGTAGTAAAACTTACTAAAAATAAAAATTTCCAAAAATAGCAAGTACATCAAAATAGTATCTTCTCTAAGAGTTCAATTCCTTCTCAAACTTGACCTAATTCACTGACAAACACAGTTTTGTTTTAGAAACCAAAGTTAGACAACACTTCTCTTCTAGACTTAAGCCAATTTCGGCCCATTACAATGCCATATTGCCTGGTACCATTTTCGTGCAAGGTTTAGATGGCTTTCATCTCTCTCGACTCTGACTTGGTTAGCACTTTGGCTTTTTCTTTGTGGTGGACTTTGAGATTCTTCAACGATTCTTTGTAATCCCGTCACATTTCACTTTGTTCCCAAATTCGGAGAGATCTTCTCATGGATACTTCTCCCTCTTCCCAAGTATGCACAATATGTCTTCTTCTGTCTTTGTTTGGCAAAAGGGGGATTAATTACAAAAATTACTAGAGGAATAGAGTTTGCTTATGTCACGCTCTTCCTCCTCCCTCTGGTTTGTTTCCTTGTACCGTTGTAGTATTAATTGTCAACGCTATTCTCGATCTCTGTCTTCTCGAAGATCTCATAGGGTTATTAAGTTATCGAGCAATCTTGGCAGCCCTAGCAAGAGATGCTCCACTTTGTAGTTCACTCTTAACCTTGCTCTGGTGTCGCTCTCAGGGATCCCTTGGTGGAAGGTTTCTCTTTGAACGTACGAGTTGACAAATACTTCCCATAGGTATATAAGGTTTTGTGTCAACTATTCCTCTATTGTGCTTTATTCTTTGGATTCAGGGTCTTTCGATTGTTTCTAGCGTCGGCCAATTACAATTTTGCTTTGATCACCTGTAGATGTTTTGCTTGGGCTGCTAGCAATTTTGCCTTCCTACTTCCTTGTATTCATCCATCACATGCCTCTTGTGTCTTCTCTATATCCTCCCCATTATGATGTACAAGGTCAGAATTTGTGTGGCTTGAACCCACAACATACTTCTCATGTTTAGGCCCTTCATCATGATTGAAGATTGCCTCCATGCACCTAGTCGAAATGTCTCTAGGTCCTCCATTAGGCAAGCCTCTTAAGACCACCTTCTTCCCATTCACCTTGAATGTGAATTCTAACCTCTCAAAGCTCTAGGAATATTTATCAAGAGACTCCATCCATTAATTGCCCGAAATAACATTTGTATCCTCTAGTGCCACCACAATAAAATCATAAATAACCATGTAGTCACCTAAGGTGATACTCAACTAGGGAACCATGTGAGTGCAAGGCAGTTGATTGTACTAACTACCTTCACGTAAAATCCTTCATGTTCTACTCTATGCAACCCTCTCTTGGTGATCAAAGTACCACCAACAAAATTGTGAGTAACCCCACTATCAAGAAAGACAACTCGTCCCTATAATGCACCTTAAAACCAAAAAATGTTATATCATGAAGTGCTAGATAAGGTAGCAATAGTTTTGCTTCTCTTCCCAGGGGACGTTGACTTCTGCATAAGAAATGGCTACTCATTTGACTCATCGGATTAGCTATCAGTGCGGTTTATCTTACTGTCTAATATGACCTCAATGTAGTGAATCTTCCCCTTGACAAGACATTGATGTCCTACTACCCACAGTTCCTTGCACCTAAAGCATAAGTTCCTCCTTCGCAAGTCTTGTCTAGTCACATCATCTAATTGGTTCTTTCGAGGCCATTCTTTTTGGAGAGGTTTCTAAGCTTTTTCCTTTTGTGGAATGGTTGCCTTAGATGGGAGCTAACTCTTCGAAGTAGCAGAGGCCATGTCCCAAGCTATTTTGACCACCTCCTAGAGTGAACTTGGGCCAACGGCATTGACAAACATCACAATGGGTCCATCAAACCGTCCATGAATAAAACGATTAATCTCTTCTCCAATGTGCCTGTCACTAGCACCAAGAGTCTCTAAAATTTGGCAATGTAGCTATCCACCAATCCACCTCTCTTCAGTTGTGATAACTCCTTGAAATGGAGTTCAAGATCCTCTCAATAAGTCTCTCTGTGAAATCAACATATGAAATGATTTGATCATGTCCAAGGTGAGCATTCCATGATGCCACCACTCATGAGCAATACCATCAAGATGCAATGTTGCAAATGATTGCTCTGTCATCTAGCATGGGGTTAAGCTGAAAATATGTATCCACATTCTGTACCCAAGCATGTGCTATTATCTTCCTTGAGCCATCAAAGAAGGGTGGACTAAGTTTGTCGATCTTCCTCCTCAAGTCATTATTGTATATCTCTATTTCCCCTTTTAGGCAAATGTCTCATCCTAATATCCATGTATTCCTTGAGGGGCATATCTAGCTGAAACCCTCCAGCTAACCGATCCTGTTTGAACTATTCCTGTAGTTTGACTAATGTGGGAGCATGAATCTCCTAATGCTCAACTCTAGGCGGGAAGGTGGGCATCATGGGCCTTGCATTGGTTACAAATGTGCGCTCGTTGTGAGTCCTTCCATTGATTGAGTTATCGCCAAGCCCATTGTTAGCTCCATTGTTGAAGCCTTGATTATTGTTTTGCCTATATTCTAAGAATCAAGCTATTGCTTCAACTATTTGTTGTTGTCCTCTTGCTAAATCACTCAATATTGCCAAAAGACATGGATCCGGTTAGTTGTCTCCCATTGTACCTTTAAGATTAGGATTAGATGATTGTGCGCATTGCCATCTTCTCTGGTAAGTGATGTATGCAACCCCGCTCATAAAGTCTTAACCAGGCAAGCTGGCAGGGTCAAAGCTTTGATATCATTGAAATATCCATTGTGTAATTTGTGTAGACAAACACCCAATTTTCCAAGAAACTGAACAAATAATCACTTATTGAAGTCTTAATCAAATTCAAATTGAATCTTGAAAGCAACTACTATGACAGTGGCAGTATATATCAAGTACAAATACAAAAAAAATTTCTAAATACAAACTCTAACGAAAATCCTCTCGTTATTGTAGTTAGTCACTGTATCAAATTGTAGCCGTGGGCAAGATCAACGATAATTCAAGTTGAAAATCACAGATATATATATATATATAAGGGTAGATAGGGCGGTGACTAGAGGAGAGGAAAACCTCGTTTCCCCTTGCAATCATAGATAGAGTGCACTTGGTTATGTTTTCGATTGAAGGGAGCTTCAGTTACTGATTGTTGTGATTGAACGGAGCTTGAATTACTGATGGAGCATATAAGAGATTGTCAAGGGAAATCTACTTCATTGGTAATTCAGAGGAAAAGGAAGCAGGGATCGCTACTGATGGAAAATGGAAAGCAAAATATAATGAAGACTAGGCAGAGGACATTTCTTAATTCACACTCTCGAGAAGGGAATGTTTATTCTTGGCAAAAGCAGTGGAAGGCAATATTTGCAAGAAGGGTCAGAGAAGTTTACCCATTGACCTCTATACGAAGCAGAATCCTCTTTGCACAAGTCAGGAAGTGGCACCATCACTGCACCATACGACACGTATGGCCAGTTCGCTCCTATTTATGGGTTCCCTATGTGTAGACTTCAAAAGCTTCCAAATGGCCGTTGCAACTCTCGAACAACGAGTAGGGCCATTGTCACCATACTGTCATTTTAACTCCCGTACAGTGCACGGTCTGGTCCGTACAACGGCATTTGGAGTCACTAAAAGACTTATCGTACAACATATGGACTTTGCCAAACATTCAAGAGCAAGCATTTTTACTGTGCGGTTGTAATGTTCCACATACACTCAATCCCAGTCACACGGCCTGTATACCAATCAATATACCCCGTATGGCTCTCGACAACTTGTGTAGGAACCTGGAATCGTCGTACGACCTGATCTATTAGCATAGGGTCTTTTAGAGACCCCGTACAGTCTTCTGCGAATGACTTCTCCCTACTATATGTACGCTCCTTGATTGCTTTGTACGATCAACTTGGGAGCGGAATGTTTGCTCTTACACCCCGTCGTACGACGAGTTTAAATAGTCATGCTCGTACGAAAGATGTCGTACGGTAGCTGGCTTCTAATATTGTCGTACAGTGGATTGGTTCCACCCATACGGTGTGGCTACTGAACCGTATGGCCAATGAGAATTCCCAACCGTATGTTAATACTTCCCCTTCGAACAGAACTTTGGGCGTATGGAATGTATGGATCTGGTGACAAAGTATGTAGTCGGAACGATGCCTTATGATGTCGTGTATGAATTGGCATTTGTGAAATAATCAAACATTTAATGATTGATACCGATGGCAAACCATAGGAATGATTGGCTACTTTAGAGATGAAGGTTCGCACATGCAAGAAGGGATTTGTAATTAGCAATGATAGTACTTCAGATTACAATAACTTCGGAACAAAGAAGAATAGGGTGAGGAGTTACTCCCATCAAAACTGCAGATACCGAGTAGAGAGGATCATTCACCTCCGAAATGGCAGACAACTGAACTCCAATGGTAATTCGCACATACAAAGGAAATACCAAATTCGCATACCTACAACAATAACTAACTCGACCTTATATATGGCTCTGAGAAACTTCCCAAAGGATTACAAATGTGATGACACAGTCAAAACATTACAACTACTAAATAAAAAATGGGCCCGAGAGATATTAAAATTAATTTTGGGGCCATACATAAATAACCTTTAATTTAATTATTTAATTATATTGGGGACATTACAGTCCTCCCCACCCAGGAATCGCTTCACCTCAAGCAATCGCAAATTCAATCCTGGGAATCCTGCTAAGGGTGGATCATGAATCTCTCCTGTGATTATCTTCTTCAGTTTTGAGTCAGGTACCCAATAGATTTTATCATTGTAGTAAATGACATCATCAACCACCTTGTACCTATCATCCTGCATGTGACCCTCCATCAATCGGCATGCAAAGGTGTTCTTGGAGTACTCAACCAACAAATGAGCCCTCCAATCATTCAAAATCTGAAATAATGAGCCTAGGGTGGGTATCTCGAGTAAAACATTGGTTGTCACCAAGGTTGCACGGGTACAGGGGTACTTGGGTACTTTGGGTACGCGTACGACTATTTTTTAAAATAGGGGACAGGGGTACTTGGATACGTCAAAACTCTTTCTTGATATAATTTAATATTTTATAGAAAATCTGAAAATATGAGTCATGACAATGAGTTTTCAAAACAAGAACAGTGATAAAGTTTGTTGATGTAATGTATTGTTTTCAGTTTCGGATTTACAATGTGTTTGTAATAATAATATATGCTAAATGTTTAGATGCATAATAGAGAAGGCAAACTTTAAACATGAACAAGAAGATTATAAATCATACAACAAGGACATATTGCAAATGTTAAACTTCTGGCTTGAACAATGATAAAGTTTACTGTTAATCAGTATTGTATCAACGTTTCAAACTGATTACATATGAATTAAGCTTGGTAAACAGCAAGCTGATACGCAAACAAAAAACTGAAACAAAAATTAGAAATCTTAATCAAGGTCCTTAGCTCTGATGCTCTCCACCGAGTACCCACTGAGTACCCGGTACTTGGGTACGTGTACACGTACCCGGTACGCGTACCAGGGGTATGGGTATGAGTACCCATGCAACATAGGCTGTCACCTTCCTCGACACATCTTCAGTGTCGAAGTTATATGCGTGAATCATATCTTGTCTGAAAATTGCCTCTACCTTCATCACTAAAATTTCCCTCAGTCCTTTATTTGGCATCCCTCTTAGCACCACCTTCTTGTCGTCTACCACAAATGAAAAATCCATCCTTTTGAAACTATATGTACTGATCAAGGGTCTCCATCCATTGAATGCCCAATATGACATCTGTGTCATCTAGATCTATCACAAAGAAATTATTCGTCACTGTATAGTTTCCCATGGTAATGCTGAGATATGGAATCACATGAATGCAGGGTAGTAAAGCTCCTCTTGCCACCTTGACCTCAAATCCCCCATGCTCCACCATGTGCAAAGCCCTTTTAGCGGCCAACGATGAATTGATGAAATTGAGTGTGGCTCCACTATCAAGCATGACTATGACACACTCCCCCTGAAGTGTGCCATGGACCCGAAATATACTACATCCGAAAGTTGCAGAAAGTGTAGCAATGGAACCCCCCTTTTGCACAAGGGTGGCAATCCTCTCTGCGTGATTAGTCTCATCCTCTTGCACTTTGGGTACTTTACTTTCTTCCTCATCGTCAAGTAACACCTCAATATAGATAATCTTCCCCTTGCCAAGACAGGGGTGACCCGGTCGCCAAGGTTCCTTGCAAGTTAAACAAAGCTTCCTTCTCTGGAGCTCCTGACGAGTGGCCTCATCCATCGGAAGCTTTTTCTGAATTGACTCCTTGTCTTTATCCTCTTGTGGGAGAGGTGGTGGGGAATGCTTGAAATTCTTGGAAGAAAATGTGGCCATTTCATGCACTTTCTTAATCGCTTCGGTGAGCGTGTTGGGGTTGAACCCTTTCACCCAACCTTTGAGAGGTTCCATTAGCTCATCCGTGAATAAAAAATCAATTGCCTCTCCGAGATATCTGTTACTAGCACAGACAGCCTCTGGAATTCTGTAATGTAACTGTCGACTGCTCCAGATTGCTTCAGTTGGGCCAACTCCTTAAAATTGGATCCTTCCCATCGAAGCGATCTATAAGCCTCTCCATGAATTCGGCATGAGGTTGCTTGATTGTGGTCGAGGGTGACCATTCCATGATGCCACCATCGTGAGCCATTTCTTCCAAGTGAAGTGCGGCAAATCTGATTGCCTCACCCTCAGGCATCGGGTTAAGATGGAAATCATAGATTGAAATATCGCAGATATCTCTGCGATAAGTTCACTTATCGCGAGAAGTTCTGTAGCGCGAGAAGTTACGTAACTTTCACGGGGGGAAATATTGCAAATAAGTTCCAAAATATCAAAAATAAATTGCCAAAATATCGCAGATAAGTTGTGTTGTGAGGTTTTCACACCATCGCCCCATTGTAAATGGGGACCCCCTCTTTTGCAAGCAGTAGGAGTAGTGGTCTTAGGTAGTCTTTGTTGGCGACACTTTTCAAGCCCCTTGGTCCGGCAAGTGAAGTTTGAGAGTTGGTTTTGGGCAATTTTGGCCTGCTGGGAAGTCAAGTCTGTCTGGAACATGGGCGAGAGTTGTGCTAAATCTTTCAGGAATATGGGAT
>MU224454.1:2063491-2080607 GCA_018584345.1 Thuja plicata
GGAACCTTGGAGTTTTCTCATGTCCTTCATGAGTAATTACTTTTCAAGAGAGGGTTGAGTGTTTGATATCCTGTATTAAGTGTTCAATTCCTATATGTTATGTAGTGGTACAAAACTAACATCAACAAGTTGCTAAAATATCGCGATAAGTCAGAAACTTATCGGCCACAGACGCATATAGACAGTGAGAGCCCAAAAAAGGGCAAAAAAATATTCTTTTTGATTGCAAAAACAGGTTTCTAGAGTGATTTCTTGTGGATTTGAAGTGGATTCGAAAATATTTTTCAAGCGAAAAATCTCCGATATTTTCCCGATAAGTTTCCGACTTATCTCCGATATTTTTCAATATTTTTTTGTTTGCCCTTGGCGATAAGTTGCCAATAACGATATTTTGAACTATGCTAGAAATATCTATCTGCCTTCTGTACCCATGCCCGTGTGGATGTTGATCCAGTTCCATCAAAGGATGACAGATTTACTTTGCATATCTTCCGTTTGAGGACATCGTTGTAGTAGCCACGACTGCTGCCACCCGAGTATCTCATTCATAGATCAACATAATCCTTGAAGGATATGTCTCCTTCAAGATCTACGTTCCTCCAGTCTTGCCTTAGTTGCTCTTGCATTTCCTTGAAAGTGGGCTCTCGCTCACTGCGAGGTGCTTCGCTTCTCAGCGGAAATGTCGGAATTGACGATCGAGAGTGTGAATCCTAAGGGTTTGCTCTGCATGTGATGAAGTTGTCGTCGTGCCCATTTTGTTCTCCGTTTGTCTTCCCTTCAGCCAATTTCCACAATGTCTCCTCAATGAGCCGTTGTCGTTCTTTTCCTCTGATCATGGTGTTGCTGAGCTGCGCTTGGCTTCTGGTTAGCTCCCTCAACAGTGCCATGACTTCAGCTGTAGGATCTTGTGGTTCCCCAAATCTATCAACAGTACGGTACCTCCGTCTGCTGTACACCTGCATCAACTACCCGACAAGCTGGCAGAATCACCATCTCTGATACCACAGTAATGTTCCACGTACGCACAATCCCAGTCCCACGGCCTTTGTGCCAATCAATATACCCCATATGTCTCTCGACAACTTGTGTATGATCCTAGAATCACCATACAACCTGATCTATTAGCATAGGGTATTTTAGAGACCTCATACGATCTTCTGCAAATGATTTCTCCCTACTGTCTGTACGCTCCCTGATTGCTTCGTACGGTCAACTTGCATGGGGAATGTTTGCTCTTACACCCCGTTGTATGGCGGGTTTAAATAGTCATGCACGTACGACAGATGTTGTACGATAACTGGCTTCTAATATTGTCATACGGTGTGGCTACTGAACCATATGGTCAATGAGAATTCCTAGCCGTACGTTAATACTTCCCCTTCGAACAGAAATTTGGGCGTATGGAATGTATGGACCTAGTGACAAAGTATGTAGTTAGAACGATGCCTTATGATGTCATGTATGAATTGGCACTCGTGAAATAATCAAACATATAATGATTGATACTGATGGCAAACCACAGAAATGATTGACTACTTCAGAGATGAAGGTTCGCACATGCAAGAAGGGATTTGTACTTAGAAATGATAGCACTTCAGATTACAATAACTTCGGAACAAAGCAGAATAGGGTGAGGAGTTACTCCCACCGAAACTGCAGCTACCAAGTAGGGAGGATTTTTCACCTCCGAAATGGTAGACAACTGAACTCCAACGGGAATTTGCACAAAGGAAATACCAAATTTGCATACCTAGTACAATAACTAGCTCGGCCTTATATATGGCTCTAAGAAACTTCTCGAAGGATTAAAAATGTGTCGCCACGGTCGAATCATTACAACTACTAAATCAAAAAATGGGCCCAAGAGATATTATTATTAATTTTGGGGCCATACACAAATAACCTTTAATTGAATTATTTCATTATATCGGGGACATTACAGCGATGTATAAACATGTCGTTCAACATTTTCCACGAGTTTCAAGGCTACCGTATGGCATAGGGCCCCCTCAAGCCAACGTATAGACTACCAATTGGGGTATGACCAACAACATCATCATCGTATGGCGTATGACCAAACTCTGGGTTTCTCACACACTGCAATTCTTTTGTATGACATATGGAAGCACTCAACGCATTATCCCTCAACTTTATTGTAATATCACCATTTTAGCTCACACCGTGTTGCATTCAGGATTAGCCTATCAGTGACCTTCGTAGGCTAATCAGTTGGTTAGAAGGTCCCATTGGTCGAGCCAGAAATTATATTTCCACTCCATTGGTCAGTGATGTTCAGGGTTGCTCCTTATTGGAGCCAGTTGGCAAACTTACTATTTATAGTAAGTTACTATTTTTGGGCATGTCATCTAGGTGTCAGGTTCTAGCAGGAAGCACTTGGATTTCATATGGATCCTTAATGAGATTATAAACTTTCAATCTAGTTATAATCACTAATTAAGTTTTACTTAATTAATGATTAAAGTTAAGCTTATTATTATGTACCACAAGTGCATTTAATATTATTAAATATGGTTGACTTGACGCCTAAGCAAAAGTGGAGGCTTATAGTGATTTAATGATTTATTTATTAAGTTTGCTTAATAATAAATTGGAGTCTTATTTCATATTATGGTTAAGTATTTTTAATGACCTTTTTATAAGTGTTTCTTGGCGGCATAATTTAAAAGGAGATCGTTAACAAATATTATAATTCAAATATTTAAACTTTATATCTCATGTCGTGAATGTTATACGAAATGTAACGTTGAAGCTGGAGGTCGATGAGTATGGGTGAAGCCAGATGGTTTTGGGAAAGAAAAGAATTATATAGGCAAGAGCCTGAAATTGAGTGGATTATTCTATATGTGTTTGATGTTATTTGGTGAACGGTCAATATTATGACAAGGGCTACAACTTTCTTCAACCTGTGAATTGTGAATTTATAGAGTTGTGAGCACTTTGAATTGGTACGGAGAGACCACTGAATTGTGCATATCGTGGCTTCATACAGAGGTCATTGTTGTGTCCAATGGAAACGATTTGGCAAAGGGAAATCCGGCAGTTCAATTCTGGGAGAAAGAATAAGTCAAGACGTCCAATATTGTTAGCGGCTAGCTATACAAGGCTGCACTATAATCTGGGTTGTTGTGGCTACATTCTGGACGGTCCCAGTTATTCTTAAGGCTGCGAAATTGTATATCTGGGAATCCTGCGATTAATGTTTGTGAGGCTATGTCTCCTTTCTGAAGACTCGGGCTGCAAGTTGTGGCTTGTAAGTTGAGGTTCGATTTGTTGGGAAGGACTCATGCAATTATTTTCAGCAGCCACGTCAAAGTCAATACCTTCTGGGCAGCTGGGGTCTACATTAGGAAGATTCAATGTTAATTTCAAGACTCCAGGTTTATTTAATTAGTTGAATTAAATAGTGCTGCATAACTATATATAAAACATTCAGCTTGTAATTATTTGCATGCAATAATCAGTGGATAGAATTTTGCTCATAGTTCGAGTTGCATTTTAACTTTTACGTATTGTAAATATTTATTACTAAAAATACCAAAAAAATAGTGAATTTAGTTAGGAGTGCTAAGATTACTTTTTAATTTCAATTTCCATGCATTGCATTATATCATCTCAAAAAATTACAAAAAAAAAAACATATATCCCAAAAACTCAAAAAATTGCAAAAACTCAAAAACTATCAAATCACATAGGAATTCAGTGTCTGTAGTGAAGTTAGAGCCATCAGGGCTCTTACAATGGTATCAGAGCAGTTATCATGCCATCCTGCAGTGATTGGACTACTTCATGCAGCCTCAAAGATTTGATCTAAACAGGGTATACACTCGCAGAGGTGCAGTATTACAGGTAAATCAAACACACGATAATATGACTGACAGGAGGGGTGGTAGTCCACCTAGTAATGCAGGGAATAATGATGAGAGAGAAGCTATGGAGTTATTTAGGGCGTTAGCAGCAGGCCAACAACAGGTTACACAAGTTTTATAGCAGCTCACTACCGCCATTCAGTAGTTATCAGTATCCAGAGGACATAACTAGGATAGGGATGAGCATGGTAGTGCACTAGGGACTCGTCGCCCCAGAGAAACTTCTACAGGTACATATGAGAGGCCCACGCGCCCTACTTTCTTGACACCTGATTCTGAGGTAGGGAGTGTAGGGGAGGATGAAGTTAGAGATTTTGTTGATGACATGATGGCTATGCATGATGAGTGGGAGGCATTGCCCGATAGAGTAAGGAATCACCTGACTTTTGATAGATATATGACTCAGAGGAGAGAGCATGGCAGGCCTAGACAAGAGATGAGACACAGGAATCAGAATACAGACCTGAGGCATGCCACCAGTAAACTCACTCTTCCCGTGTTTGATTGTAGTGGGAAGGTTACTACTCGAGCTTGGATCAGTAAGGTTGACACGTTCTTGACACTTAGGCCTATGCCAGAGGTGGATGCTATAAAATTTACAAGTCTGCATTTAGATGGGGCAACCCATGAGTGGTGGCATAACGAGATGGTCACCCTGCACTGTAATTTGATTACATCATATCAGGAGTTTGCTAACAAGTTGATAGAGCGATTTGATCAGAAGGATCCAGAATCTTATTTTCGGGACCTTGCTCAGCTCAGGCGGACAGGCAATTCAAAGTCCTTCATTAGTGAGTTTCTGAGACTCTCTGTCATGGTTCCTAATATGATAGAGAAATGCCTGGTGATGTTATTTACAGAGGGATTACCGGAGCCACTTAGAGGGTGGCTTAAGGCATTTGATCTGCCCTTTCTGCATGGGGTCATCCAAAAGGCCAAGAGCATGGAGCTTTCAGCTCCTAAGAGGCAAGTACAGCCTAAACCCACCACCTTGCCTTCAGATGAGATTCACTCACCAGTTGTGAATGAAAAAAAGAAATTTGTTGCGAAACATGATGAGGCAACTCGTGAGGACTTGAGGAGACAACTTTTCTACTAGTGTAAAAAGCCTTATGACAGAGATCACTCTTTCCCTTTGAGGCCTAGGGATAAGGCAAATCATTCTATGTGGGTGTGTTATGATGATTATGAGACTGAAACTTCACATCAGCTAGCTGGTTCAAATGTTGATGAGGCTCAAAGAGTCACTACGGAGTTTGGTCCTCATGCCAAACTATCACAAATATGACTATCCACTACAGTACCACTTCCATCCGCTTTCAGGATCAGAGGATTGGTGGATGGACAACATTGCATTGCACTGGAGCCACGTATTATTTCATTCGTGAGGGGTTTGTTAGCAAGTCTAGTATCCGAGCGGAGGAATTTGCTGGTTTCTGACTTAGGGTAGCAGATGGCTATACCCTCACCTGTACTAGACGCATACGTCATCTCTCACTTTCTTTTGGATACCATGAGTTAGAGTCCGATTTTTTTGTAGTCAATCTTGGTGAGAGGAAATTTTATTGGGTATGCAATGGTCACAGGATATTGAGGAGTTTACTCTCAGCCTGCGCTCGATGGAGATGAGGTTTGAGTATCAAGGCAGGAGATATGTGTTGAGAGGTATCATAGAGGGGAGTTTGCATACTGTCTCTTTGTAGAGAGGAAGCTAGGAGCATATAGAGGCGTGATACGATCCAGGTGGAGCGGGTCAGACGTCATGTCTTCTGCAGTTCACGGTTACATAGTTCAGATCAGCATATGGGTGTGGTCCATTTTGTGAGCAATCCCTTGTTCGAATTGGATATTGCATTGTCATATGACAATCTATTATTTGAGTTTGATGCTAGTCCCCCTCTAGTGATGTGTGATGATGATGTTTGGGATCCCCTCAGTGCACTGGGAATTCAGACAAGGCTTACGGAGGAGTTTTCAGAGGTGTACATGGTGCGGAGTGCGTACAGTTTTACATTTGATCCTCATGTACAGAATCTCTACCAGGTGCAGTGATCGTCAGTGCATGAGTTTGATGATTGGCATCATAGCTTAGTTTGCCCAAACAAAGGGGGCAAGTCTAGTCTACATGTAGAGTTGCTTCCATGTGATGTTCCTGCTTCAGCACCACCCTATTGATCATACGGATGATGTTGTCTTTACAGGAGTTAGTTCGTAATGACAGGGACATTACACATATTTATCTATGGCATCCTAGTGGAGGTGACTCCCTTTCGGTTGGAATTTGGTGAGTTGTTGGATGCCAGATTGCTTGGGGACAAGCAATTTAAGGGAGGGCGGACTAGAATGTCCCCATTTTAGCTCACCCCGAGTTGCAGTCACGATTAGTCTATTAGTGACCTTGGTAGGCTGATCAGTTGGTTAGAAGGTCTCATTGGTCGAGCCAAAGACTATATTTCTACTCCAGTGGTCAGTGATGTTCAAGGTTGCTCTTTTTCGGAGCTAGTTGGCAAACTTACTATTTATAGTTACTATTTTTGGGCATGTCATCTAGGTGTCAGGTTCTAGTGGGAAGCACAAGGATTTCATATGGATCCTTAATGAGATTATAAGCTTTTCATCTAGTTATAATCATTAAATAAGTTTTACTTAATTAATGATTAAAGTTAAGCTTATTATTATCACAAGTGCATTTAATATTATTTAATATGGTTGACTTGACGCTTAAGCAAAAGTGGAGGCTTATAGTGATTTAATGATTTATTAATTAAGTTAAATTTATTAATAATCAATTCGAGGGTTATTTCATATTATGGTTAAGTATTTTTAATGACCTTTTTATAAGTATTTCTTGGTGGCATAATTTAAAAGGAGATCTTTATCAAATTTTATAATTCAAATATTTAAACTTTATAACTCATGTAGTGAAAGTTATACGAAATGTAATGCTGAAGCTGGAGGTTGATGAGTATGGGTGAAGCCAGATCGTTTTGGGAAAGAAAAGAATTATATAAGCAAGAGTTTGCAATTGCATGAATTATTTTGCGTGCGTTTGATGTTATTTGGTGAACGGTGAATATTGTGACAAGGGTGACAACTTTCCTTCAAGCTGTGAATTGTGAATTTACAGAGTTGTGAGCACTTTGAATTGGTACGAAGAGACCAGTGAATTGTGTGTATCGTGGCTTCATACAGAGGTCACTGTTGTGTCCATTGGAAACAATTTGGCAAAGGGAAATTTGGCTGTTCAATTCTGGGAGAAAGACTTAGTCAGGACGACCAATATTGTTAGTGGCTGGCAATACAGGGCCGCACTATAATCTAGGTTGTCGTGGCTACATTCTGGATGGTCCCAGTTATTCTTAAGGCTGCGAAATTGTATATCTGGGAAGCCTACGATTAATGTTTGGAGGCTGCATCTCCTTTTTGAGGACTCGCACTGCAAGTTGTGGCCTGCAAGTTGAGGTTCGATTTGTTGGGAAGACTCACGCAATTATTTTCAGCAGCCACGTCAAATTCAATACCTTCTTGGTAGTTGCGGTCTACATTAGAAAGATACAACGTTAATTTCAAGACTCCAGGTTTATTTAATTAGTTCAATTAAATAGTGTTACATAAGAATATATAAAACATTCGACTTGTAATTATTTGCATGCAATAATCAGTGGATAGAGTTCTACTCATAGTTTGAGTTGCATTTTTATTTTTATGTATTGTAAAATATTTATTCCTAAAAATACCAATCGTAGTTACAGAAATATGGTTTTCCGAAATGAATATTGCAATTAAAGCTTTAGGAGGATAATAACAAAATCCAATTGTAGTTATAGAAATTATAGCAAGATTGGATTCCAGAAATATGAACCTAAAATACTAAGTGAGACACCTGCGTGATATCTCAACCGACAATGAGTTTCCGTCCACTGCCTCCAAGCTTGAGGGTTTACGTCCTCAAACCTACTGAAAGCTAAAGCTTCCAAAATTATCCAAGAGAATAGTAGTCAAATCATAAACCCAAGAATATCAAATGAGCATCTCTTTTTTCTTTTAAGGAATAGCCTTGTGACTCTTCGTTTTCCCCTGCCTATCTCTTCATCTTTAATTCCCTTTTAAAAATATCCTTTCCCACTTAAGAGAATAAAATGGCCTTTTAATAATAAAGTGACATATTAATATGTACTTTAAATTTAATGGTCACTTTATTAATAAATTATTTAATCTTCAAGCATTAAAATAAATAACCAATCGAACTCAGAAAACCATGTGTGATAGCTCATTGGAAAGATCTCGGTGAGACACTCCAAGTCCAAAATTGAAATGCCAAAAATATTGAACCTTGCTAACTTAATATAAATAGCAAGTATCTGGAAACCCTGTTGAATCAACTCTGATTGGCCTGAAACTGGAATCGCATAGGCCAAATCATGGTTAGCCCACAGGACCAAGGAGAAAAAGGCTTAGAGCACATGATGAATTAATGGGTTAGAAAAGTGGACATTGCACCCTAAAGCTGCCTTTAATGCTTTCAAACGCTGCTACAAGGTGTTGTGATCTGCTTCATTTATTATCATAATCTCTGCAACCAACTGATTGTAATTCAATGCTATCAAACCCTTTAGTAGCTGCCAAACAATAGAAATTCTCTGAACAATTAGGCACAAATGACAACTCTGCATGAGTCACCCATTTAGCAAATATCAATGTCTTTCAACACCTCAAATGCTTGTAAAACTCTGAAGAATTCACAATTCTCCAAGCCTAGAATTCTGAAACCCTTGTCACCACTCCTCTTCACAAAATTAAATAAACACAAATACATATAATGGTTCGATTTCTTTCTTCATTAGCTTTTATATTTCCTAAGTAGAAATCGACCAGAAGTCTTCATCCATACACTTCTCATAACTTAAACATCACTTAGCTTTTGAAACATTTGCTTTTGTTTTTAATTCATTAAATGGAATTCCTTTTTTCCATGTGCTCACATTGACTTAGGAAAACATTTAAATAATTGGTCTCCCTTAATAAATGTTATTTAAAAGCCATAACTTAAAGTCATTTGGCCCCTTTCATTTAAATGACTTAATAAATAACCTTTATAATTGCTCCTATTGTCAACCATAGGTTATAATGTGATAAAGGTGTTACTTTTAATAATATATAATGGCCCACACTTAAAAGTCACATTATAAAGTTAAAAAATAACTTTATAACCATCAATCATTAATACCATTAATGTCATTATAAACTTTAATATCTCCTTAATAACTCATTATCTCTCTGTCCTGTCTGAACCTGGAGGTCAACCATTGTTCCCACTACGCATCCAACTAGCTTATTAAAAATAGTAAGGGTCCCTCTCAAACAAGCACTAACTTACTATAAATAGTAAGTACCTCAAAACATAGCCAGAAACCCTTGAATAACCTAGTCTTAGAACACAAGAAAGATCTGGAGATGTAAAGGCTGACAACTGCCATCTGAAAATCTCTATGATGCCCAAACTGGACCCTCTGAACAACACCATTAGCCTATGAGGGTCAGGAAATAGGCTAATCCTCTGAAAGTTGATGCACACGAAAATGGGGTCATTATATGATTGTTGATGTTTATATAGTTTACCAAAATATGTTTAGGACCCATGTTTCGTAATTCCGCTAATGTATACGGCAGGCAAGTATTGAAGTAATTGTCAGGTTCAAACTGTTGTAGTGTCAATGTAATGATTGATGAAGTTGTGACGCCCATCATTGCTAATGCAGATGATTCATAATTCCTGAAACGATTTCCTCTGACTTCGAACTTAGGGGTGAGTGTTTCTATTCAGAAGTATTTATCGCTCCTCCTTTCGACACCCAATACTCCCGATAATCTCAAAGATATTGATGTTTTTGCACCTGTTATATTAAACGTCCAAATCTCATATGGATGCACCTTTGTTAGAGTATCTACGATGCCAATATGATTAATTTCCTTATAGAATATTAATATCATCACTTGCGCATTATTTATTATTTATTATTTATTGTCTGCATTTTTTAAAATTTAAATTGCCTCTGAGAGTGGAAATCCAGCCCAATTAAGAAATTATGGGTGGAAATTACAGGGGGTCGTGGTCAAGGTGGAAAATCAACTAGGCCTTGGAGTTTTGAGCGGAAATTATATCTCATGAAATTTGAAGGGGAAATTTGCTCTAATCATGGCTTTTGAAGGGAAACCTTGGATTATTTTTGCAAAAGACGAAATTTCAATTTTATCCGAAGAATTTTAAAATTTTCTTATTTTTTCCTCATTTTCCCTTTTAATCTTGGAGTTTCCCTATTTTTCCACCCTTTGCATTTTTTCAAAATATTGATGACTTTTTTTCCCACATTGCGACTTCACAAATTTTATTATCAATTTTCATCATCTTTGTTTCTCTCCGTCTCTTCATCATCATAAAAAAGTCTCTACATCTCCAGCAACATCTCTTGATACTCAACATTGTCCAATTTTCAATTGACTATAATGGTTCATATTCCCAAACTGCTTCATCTTGAATGCTCTTTTCCATTTTAGACTTCTTCATTGTTCTGGAATAGCTCTCAAGCCTAATTGTTTTGCTTCTCATGGATTCCAAAGACCTTCTAATGGTTCCCTCTCCTAATCGTTCTATCACATTCCTGTCCTAGGCATGTCTCCAACATTGCTCTTGGCCTAATCTCTTCTTGTGCAAGGTATAATCCTGATTTTCAGATGCTGAGATAGAATGCAGAATTAAGAAAAACACTCCAAAAGTGGAATGACAGACAGAACGTGGACCTAAACCTAACTAAGGACTCAAAATAAAATTGGGGGGTCCCTGTCCACGATGGGGCGTGTGTGCAAGGCAATCTCTCAAAAAAAAGAATCTCCATGTATTGGCATGTCTATATGGTGCATTTTTATCTTCTAAGGTTACTTGTTCATGATTGTGCAAGCTTTACAGTTCAGCTTGACTAACCTAAGAGAACTCAAAGGAATATAATAGTGACAAAGCTTAAATGAGAAATGTAGATATCTTTTATCTTAAAGATTTCTGACATTTCAATCCATAGAAATCATTCTATGCTCTTAATAGATGCATTTGTCTTGCTACTAACCACCTACTTTGATTACGAAAATCTTAGGCTCCTTTCAAGAGATGCAAGTAGATGAGTGAAAGGAAGTTAATGATGTTAGCTTAGATTTTCTTGAATAGTTTAGTTATTGATACATATTAATGGTGTTGATTTATTGAAATTGGATTTTCACCTTTCATGGAATATGAATTCTGTATTCTCAAATTTTCTACTCAATGTGACGAGTATATGCCTCCTAGGCATATGTATCTCACTAACCTTTTTGGCTCTGAAATCATTTGATCCTAGATGCCTTTAGGATTATCCTAAATTAACAAGAGTATATTTTCTAATTTTCCCAGAAAAAAACTATGATAAAGTTTACAACTTTGAGATGATTTTTAATCTTATTTGTAGATTAAAAGTATGAGAATCATAAGAGCCTTAATCATTTGGATTGATAATATAGAATCATGATGCAAAATATCAATAAGTAAATGAATGACAAGATGATAAGCATACCATCAAGACGTTGTCAATCCCTGATATGCCAAGTTCATAAAAGAAGGCAACACATATAATGTGCCCTAATATTCCACTGTTGAACATTTCAAATCCGGGATGTTAGACATGTATTTATAACATTTTCCAATGAGGAAATAAATCATTTTGTTCAAAAGTCACTAGGTACAAAACTATATTAGGGAATAATTACAAAAGCCAAGAATTAGAACATGTGTTATATTTTAAAACAAGAAAGGGCTTGAATTGAAAAATATTTAAAATTAACAGTTTATACACATTGACCTAGACCCTAGATTGTTGAGAGAGTATTGGAATTTGTTCTTTTTGCAAACATTAGAATACATGGAAAAATCTTTACCCTTGAGAAAATGGAAATGTAGCATGAGGTAAATTTATGAATATCAATCCAAAGAACCTAGATATAGAGAAAATTATATAGAACGGTATATAAAAACTGACCTTGAGGAAATTATTATAGTTTCTTTTATCGACTTCCATCTTTGAATGAGGATAGTCTTACACCGAGGTGATAATGACCTTTGTTGGTATTCATTTAGACCAGTATTAATCGACTCCACAATAAAGAGTTTTGCATAGATTCCAGAAATCACCAAGAGAACAGTTGCAACCTGAGATTTTAACTATGCAAATGAGTTAGGCTAGTGGATAGTTGCAGCTTTTTACATATATGGCAACCAAAACCCTTAAAAGAACCTGCCTGAAATATATAATCTTCAGAGAGAAGCCATGCTAGTAGATTCCCTATAACATGAGCAATTGAAAACATGCCTGTTAGATACCCAAAAGCAATTGCTCGTTTTCTGTCATCAACAACATCTGCCTGATCATAATACGAATTGCAAAAATATGACACATATCAGCAAGAGTTTCAACATAAATGAATCTGAACATTATTTTAGAATTTATTTGCACAAATTATCTCACTACTAGGGCTTAAGTGATAGTCCTAGTTAAATAAAGAGAATTTTGTTACACTCCTAAAAATGATAATTTATCTGATTGAATAAAAAAGAAATTCTATAACAGAAATCACAAGAATAATTACATCTCTGAATGTAAATCACTTTTCAAATAGTTTTATTCCTCATTATGTTTGCCCTGTGAAATCTACAGTCCAAAGAGATTTGTAAATATCTCGTGAAAAATATCAATCAAGTTTATACCAATAAAAATCAACGTACAAAACAACACTCAAAACCTAAAATCAACAATATCGGCATTCCACCAATCTTATTAAAATTATTGACATATTGTTAGTATTTGAATTTCTCTACTGCCAGACAACACAAAACAAAACAACATACGACAATTAAACCATTATTAAAATTGTAACAAGAATCCCCCTAAGATCTAGCTACTCCTAAAATTAATAAAATTAACAAGTATTAACACTATACATAAATTTCACGGGGGTTTCACATAAATGTAATATTTGATCAACTATGTTTTCGACTCATGCAAATACTAGACTATCAACAATCAAGACTTGCAGTGATATTTTAAATTTCAGGTTAAACTATTCATACACAAAGAAGCACAACATTCTTATGGTCAAAGTAGAGACTAGTATAACACCAACAATCTAACTAATACTGACCCTTGGCTCAATCAAAGACCAATATTTTACATCAACAAAAAATGATTAAATGGAGAAACATCACAAGATTCTAGAAAATAAATTGCTAAGGAATACAAAGTTATTACTTTAATAAATAACAAACATCAACGCAAACTTTAACCTAGATACTTAATCAAATTAACCCTTGGGATTACAAAAACAAGATCAATGACCTCAACATAAGCATTTGTAGCATAAGGTTCACATTAACTTAAATAGATACATTCACTAGACAAAATGCAAAGACTTGACTTCATAACTCAAATGACAATTTTTGTAGTATAAGTCTGGCATTAACTATTATTACCTCTATGTACTTGTTGATGAGGGTTTTGCACCCCACCAACACAAAATAAAATATACGGAGTATACTGTATCCTCTCTTGAACAAGGAAATCTCAGGTGCTATTGGATACAGAGTTCCTGAACTCACCTAAACTCGGCGAGTTTCGGGTTGGGTGACCTTGGGTGAGTCCCAGGTGCCCGGACTCGAACTCGGACTCGAACGAGTCCAGGGGCTGACTCGCCCAAAATCGCAAGTCGATGAGTTTCAAGGTGACCTGGAGACTCTCGATGATGAGACTCGATCGGCGCAACAAGGAGCATATGCAATAAAAAAACATAAAAATTGTCACTTTTAAGTTTTTTTTCTCTATTCGGTCTTTGCAACACTGAAAGAGACCTCATTTCATTCTATTGCCAAAAAAAGAGAAGAGTGAGTTGAGAAGAAAAACAAGAGTCCGCAGAAGTGCAACCAGCAAGGACGAAGAGTGAAAAATCTTCAACAAATAACATTGGGACAGTGTAATACTTGTATTTGGTGCATCAAAGAGTCCATACCAACAATTGCAAAGAGCTCTCATCTCATTTCAAATTTGTTGTAAGAGGTAAGAGTGAAATTTTATGGATTTTTTTTATTTTTTTGTATTTTCTAAACAATAATCTTCATTGTTTTTTTTTTAACTTTCCAATTCTTGAAGTTGAATCCTATCCTTTCAAATTCAAACTTCAATGAAAGAATAGTCAGCAAACCCTACAATTTTTTTGAAGAAATTAGAAAGTATGTATTTACAATATTTTTCTTAAAAAAATGTAGGGTTTGTTGATTGTTTGTTCTTTGAACTTTGAAGTTTGACTTTGGATTTGAAAGGAAAAGAATCAAGATTCAAGAATTCAAAAGTTTTAAAAACCCTACATTTTTTGGGGGGGCCAAACCCTATTTTTTGTATTAGTTTATAAAACACAACGCACAAACATTAATTTTTTTGTAATATTGTCTTATTGCAGCAGCCTTCAGGTTTTGAAAACGATACTTTTTCCCAATGTCTACTCCTACTACACCTAAACCTAAGGCTAAAAAACCAGGTCAAAGGGACGAGGCTTGGATATTTACCGAAGATTTTCTTGAAAGAAAAAAAAGGACAAGTTAAATGTAAATATTGTAAAGAAATTAATCATCCTGGCATCAATAGATTTAAATACCATATTGTCGGGATAAGTGGCCATGATATTGAGCCATGTCTTAAAGCACCTACCGAGGTTGTTCGTGCATGCTATGTCGCACTGGAAACATTTGAAGGATTAAAGAAAATGAAGAAGAGGAAAAGGGAGGAGTTGGCGAGTATTGGTTCCCATTCAGCCAAATCTGCAACCGCAGGTTGTGTTGGAGATGGTTCCTCCATGTCTCTATTTTGTCCTAGTGCTTTTGCTAGTGCTAGTGCTTTTACTCCTGCTCCTTCTGTGGCAGTGTTAGGTTTGGTCCTTAAGTTCGGAAATCTAGATTGGATTCATATTTTGTGCCATGCACTACTCCTGGTTTTACAGCCCTCCCTTGAGAGAATGCCTTGGAACAAGGAGGTATATGATGCTGCAAAAAAAAGCAATTTGCAATTTTTGGTACTTTTGCAATATTCCATTTGTTGCAGCCTTGTAATTATTTTTAATTTGATTTTTTTAAATTTAAAATTTATAGTTTGCTCTGTCTAACGAATTTTATAATTTTATTACACATAGTTATCTTATTTAATCTATTTGCGATAGGTCTCCTTACAAGCAAGATATGATAGATGTCGTAACCATTTGTTAGGTGGGGTTTAAAGCCCCTACTGATAATGAGTTAACTGACCCACTTTTGCTAGAAATGGTTGATGATATAAAAATTGAATTAGAGAACTAGCGTGTTTTTTGGAGCAAAAAGGGTTGCACCGTCATGACTAATAGTTGTACTTGTAATGGCCTGCACTATTCTGTCATTTTTCCTCTCACAAGAAATTTGTCAAACAGTTTGCATACAATCTGGTTTTTCTCTGAGTTTAGTTGAACCAGGTGCATTTTTTTAATGGACATGTAAACTCGTAGGAAACATTCATGATCACAATAAGAACATTCACATGATATATAATATTGCAAATCAATTTACAATCAAGTTGGGTAAATATGCAAAGTAAGACTACTGCTGAATTTCCAGATTTACATATTTCTCAAAATAATAACATTTTCAAAACAACAACAACCTACTTCATTTTCAGTGTCCTATTATCTAAGTAAACTGTTGTCCTCAATTTCGCATTCACAAAATTGAGCAAACCTATGCAATTCCCAAGCGATTGATAGGATTTTTCTCTAAGGAGATCGATGTTCTGGAAGAGGTTGGTTCGACGGAATCAGTCATCCCTTGATTCTCTTCTAATTTTACTTCTTTCAAATCATTTAGTCTTTTGGTCGCTCTTTCGTTTTTCCCGGTTTTGTATTTTGGTTTTTGGTTTCTTTCATGTCAAGGGTTTGTAGTCTTTGTCATCCCTCTTGTTTCGAGCTCTCTTAGGCGTCGTTCGGATTAGTCTAGCTCAAGTTATAGCCTTTTTAAGATCCTGCCAGTGGGGTTTTTCAGACAGACTGCATGTCTTTGAAAAATCATTAAAAAGATGGGCTTTTTGAATAAGATTGCATTTATCTCTAAGTTATTTAAGAATTCTTTAACTTAAGTAAATGGTGGGGATTTTAGTCAAGTATGCATATTTTAAAATATGTGTAAGCTTGCTAAAACTTATTTTATTCTTTCCAAGCTTATGTTTTCATCTTTTATGCCAAATGGTGGCGATTTTTGTTCCCTTTGCATATGTTTTTCCTCACTAAAAACGTGTTTCTTTCTAAGTGAGGGTGTCGAATTTTATGTTCATAACATATCATTTGGCATGTTAAAAAATATGTAAAACTTTTCTGGAAATGCGCGGCATCCTTTAAGTCATAGAGGGTGTCGATTTTCTTCTCCTTTGCATATCCGTTTAAAAGAACAAAATAAATGCAAAACATTTCCAAAAGCCCGTGGCTTCTCTTAAGTCATTAAGGCGTCGATTTTGACATATGTTATATCAAAAAGACCTACATTTTCACCATGAAACTTAGGGCATCGAATTTGGAGAGGAAAACATGTGTTGGTCTTCCAAAACATACGCAGTTTCATTAAAGGTATTGGGCGCTGTTTTTAATGTTGAAAGCGTGTTTTAATGCAAACAAAAACATATGCATATGCCTTCCAAATGAGTGGCGTCGAAATTTAGGAGAATAGCATATGCTTTTTAACCTGCATTCTAACTTAAAACTCTAAGGCATCGAATTTTGCTGTCAAAACATATTGTTGATGTTTATAGCTTCACTCAGATAAAATGATGATCTTATAATAATAGATAATTTTGAGATATATATATATATAGATATAATAATAAGGAATATTGATTATTATTATTATTAATATCTATTACATATATATATATATATTATTATTATTTTTATTACATATTGATATAATATAATAATGATAATAATTATCATTATTATTATGATTTAATAATGATAATGATTATCATTAATTATATTCTGATCTATTAAATCAAATGATATATATAATAAACCATCATCGACCGATTACCTTATATGATCGACGCTATGCAATGGAAACATGGTTTATACATAAGTCAGCACATATTATAATG
>MU224454.1:2120839-2143086 GCA_018584345.1 Thuja plicata
AGAGATTAAAAGATATATAGATGGTATAAGGAGATCTAGAGAGGATGAGAGGAAGTGACAAACAAAAGGACAAATAATTAAATGACCTTTCCATAACTATACGGCGTTCCCATTGCACACTAAGGTGTGATTGCTAGTCATAATCATGTGCAGACAGAATATAAATATTTTCAATAGCATCATTCATATAGCAAACAAGAAATGGATCTTAGGGATAATTTCTGAACAGCAATCTCGTCTATTTATTAATGGATTCCAAACAAAGAAAAAATCACTTGCTGTTTACAAAAATAATATACATGATGCACCTTAACAGCAGCATTCCAAATGTTGAGTCTTAGCAAGGATGTATTCCAAACTCGAGCAGGAAATAATTTATATTACATCCAAGAGCTTTCAATATAGGATGATAAGCCTACGTTTAAAGGCTCTATAATTATAAGCCAATGAGCAAACACTAATCTGCAGCCAAAATATAAGCTCAAACTCATTGAAGAGGATTCGCACCAGGAAAGAAGATCAAACGCAGACACCGAGCTTGAGCTCACAGCAATGATGAACAAACAATTTGCACCAATATGGAGTCCGAATATATGATATGAGCCGCAAGTAAAGGAGTCCACAGTGTGAATGCAAGGTGAATGCTACAACAAAAACCTGAACCATTAATAGACATCTTTGACCCTACTAGAGGTGGGCTAAAACGGAGAAACTGAAGGCATGTAAAAAACTCATACCGCCTTGCAATGAAATAATTTGCCCTATTCTCCAATATTTTGTACCAAATAAAAGAGATCCATGATAATAATCTTCACCCAATTAGATAATAGAACTTAATTCCCGCCAAGATGCCATATAAAATACTTTATTTTTATGCCCATACAATAATCAAACTTAACTAAACGTCAAACTTTATTTATCCAAGAATATGGGAATTAAACCCAATTTTTTGCAGATTTGTCTCCAAAGGATACTTCACAAATTTGTAATACTCTACAAACACAATGTGGGATACCTAGATGATATTATTAAAATAATAATGTAATGTTTCTAACAGTCATCTTTAGTGAGTTTAGTTTTATTATTTAGTTTCTATTTTTGTATTCAGTTAATGATTGTTTCGTTTAGAAACACCGTCTTGTACTTTTCTATTTAAGGAGACTTCATCTCCATTGTTTAATATCGAACTATCAAGTTTTATAACATGGTATCAGAGCAGGTTTGGGTCTAACTCCCTCACGGGAGGCCTAGGGTTATGTGGGTTGCATGTACTTGCATTTTCTTGCATGTTGCTTGTATGTGCTTTTTTGTGAGTTGAATGTTGCTTGTATGTTGTTTTCCACAATAAGTGTTTTCTTGTTTTACCGCGTGATGAAGTTTGGCTGTTTTCTGAGGTGTTTTAAACTTTTACCACACAAAGTCCGATGTTTTGCCACATGAAGGTTTCTATAATGGGTTGTTTTGTTTGCTGCAGTTGTGACTTGTTTTCTGCAGTGTAAGGATTTTGCACGATTTGGTCCTAAAAATCATGGTCTCTTGGGTTTTCTAATTTTTGTCCTTAAAAAATTAGTGGGCGGGTTTTAATAATTTTTTCCCTTTAAAAAATTTTGTTGGGTTTTAATTTTGTCCTCAAAAATTATATTGTGGGTTTATAATTTTGTCCCTTAAAAAATTATTGGTGAGTTTTTTATTTTAAATCCTTAAAAAATTAGTGGATGGGTTTTAATATTTTTTTCCCTTAAAAAATTCTAGGAGGGTTTTATAATTTGTCCATAAAAAAATTATTGTGGGTTTTGTGCCATTTTTTGCATTAAAAAACGTTTTGTAAAAGGGTTTTACCGTTTTTCCTCATAAATGAAGTCTTGTATTATGATCTGTGTCTCGGATTTCAATGTCTGGTTTTGATTGATTTTTCTCCTGAAAATTGTGTTTGGTTTTTTCGATTTTATCCTCAAAAATTATTTCTGGGTTTTCTGTTAGGATTTTTTATTTTTTCCTAAAAAAATCATTGGAGGGTTTTGTTGATTTTTTCCACAAAAAATGTGGTTTCCTGTAGCTATTCTAGATTGCACCTAGAGTTGCTAAGCAATGGTTTGCACAAGGGTTTGACAATTTTCTCCTCAAGATAGTGGTTTCAATTTCATCTCAGCGTCTCTATCTATAGGGAGTGATACCTTTGTTTCCTAAAATCAGGTTTGATGGTTTGTGGTTATCTTGGTCATTTCCAGAAGTTTTGCAGATTCAAGGAAGCTCTTAGCGGCAGGCTCATGTCGCAAAGTGTTCTGATGAGAAAGGGGTAGCCTTCTATGCATCTGTGACTCAAAGACTTGCAAATTGTCTTTTGCAGGGTACTTAGTACGATGACCACTAAGGGAGGGTTTTAAAATAATAATATAATGTTTCTAATGGTCATCTTTAGTGAGTTTAGTTTTATTAGTTAGTTTCTATTTTTGTATTCATTTAATGATTGTTTCATTTAGAAACATTGTCTAGTATTTTTCTATTTAAGGAGACTTCCTCTCCATTGTTTAATATCGAACAATCAAGTTTTATAACATATATCTCCATCTCTGGCTAGGGCAGATAATCTCACTGCCAAAACTAGCAAGCCTTAAGGTTTTTGTCCTAGGGCACAAGCTTCAAAACTACCAAGCCTTAGGGTTTTCATCCTAAAGCACAAGCTTCAATAAGCTCTCCAAATCAGTATGAGAAATAAACCAAGTGTTTCCCAAATAAAGCCCAAGCTACTCTTTTACAACCTTTGGAGACGAACTTTGGTGTTTTCTCTTCTTTACTTTTTGATTTTTTTTCTATTGAGTATAATAAAAACATCATTTACATCAGATAAGTAGCAGCTTACAAAGAGTTCACCATTACAAAAGCATACTCTTGATCAAGAGGACCGTCATCAATTGACATTACTACAACATTAGAGCAAGAGTATACATATATATATCAAAATACAAAAACTAATAAGCTTAACACAATTTAGAGTTCATTGTTTACACGGTCCACCCATGCTATCCAACCACTGTTTCCTTACATCCATTTCAATATTCTATCATCCTGGATGAGGTTGTTGTATGGATGCATTGGAAAGCTGCTCTAGGTTGTTGTGGATTGGTTGTAGGAGGTATAGCAGCAACTGAGTTGGCTTGAATTGATCCTTGTCCTGCTCTTTCTAGCATATCCTTCAACTCTTTCTTGAGGTTACTCAAATCTTGTTCAAAGGGAATGTCCTCTCTCCGCTCTTGTTCAGTAATGTATCCATAAGCTACTTCCTTTTTAAGCATTCTAACTGCACCCTCGTTCAGCAGATCAACGAACTTTTCTTCATTAATCTTTATTATAAGTGTAACCTGCATTGCAACATTATGATATATGAGTCTCCGAAGAGACTCGGTAAGGTTTCTAGCTCTACCATTAAAGATGTCCTCATTACGCAATTTCCAGATGGACCATAAAATTTCCATAGACAAAATAGACCAAAAGAGATTACTACTTTTTTCAAGGCTCAAAAACTTCCCACACAAAATATGCAACAATCTGAAATTGTGGAGCAAATACAAACCAAAAATACCCCATACTTCTTTAGCAAAGAAACAATCAAAAAAGATGTGGTTAATGCTTTCACAACACTTGCAGAAGGAGCAGATATTAGGCTCTCCATTGGGTTTCTTAACAGGCAGTTTATGCAGGAGGAAACGACACATGGACTTCTTTGGTTCAACTGGTTTATGCCACAGTCCCATGACACCATGAGGTGTTTGTTCCAGTCAGAGGTTTCAAGGTTCAAGTTCCATTTGGTGTTCAGATGTTCAATGATTTCATGGTTATCAGTGAGGATCTTATAGATGTATTTAGCTTTGGTGTTACGGAGTTTGGTACCATTCGGCCATTCAAGTTGAAATATTCTCTCATCATTGTTCCCACAGTCTCTAGAAAGATTCAGCTTGCTACAAGCTTCCCTCAACATCGAGTATGTTCTCCAATGTGACTACAGGATGTCAAACTTATTCCACAATTCCTGCAAACTGATAAGCCTTCCATCCTGGATAATATCTGTGAAGCATTTGATGCCTTTATTGGCCCAACTTCTTGCAAAGCATCCCTGAATCAAGGCTAGAGGTTTATCTCCACGTTTAAGATTCCACCATATTGATCTTTCCCCACAAAGTTTATTTCTATCATCAATAATATTGTTATTTGTAATCAGCTCCCTGACACATTCCCAACTCTTCCAAATACGCTTTAAACACATTGTAACCTGAAACTCTGATTGTAAAATTACCAGATTAAAAATCATTGATGTGAAACCCCTTCCAGGATGAGGTATTGACTGGGCTGGCTCTAGAGATATTATGTTTGATTAGAACCTTCAAAGGTTCATCACCAAGCGTGGCTTTTGCAATCCACTTGATAGAAAGAGTAAGCCCTTGTGTTCTAAGGTCTTTCAGCCCCAACCCACCACAGTCTTTGTTCATAGTGCACCATTTTCACTTAACATCATGCCTCCTTTTATTCCCCTTGCCATCAGACCACAAGAAATCTCTTACCTTCTTCTGGATGTAATTAAATTGGGCCTGATTAAATAACCATGCCGGGGCATGATAAATAGTGTATGATGATAGTACCTTCTAACAGACTTGGAATCTCTCAGCAAGAGAGATAGCTTGTGTTCTATTTTCCCAACTTTTTATCTATTTTGTCCCTAATCCACTCCCACATATCTTTCAAGTTGGGGTTAACTGAGAAAGGGATCCCCAAGCATCTAACTTGGTGATTAGGGCCTCCCCATGTGAGTCAAAATCTGCTACACCAGCTAGGAGGGTGGTCAGACCAACCCAACATGATTGACTTAGGGAGAGAAACTTTACTCCCAGAAGCTGCACAAAATAGATCAAGTTTACTCATGAGATTGCAAACATTATTCTCCTCAAGTTCAATAGTGATAGCAGTATCATCTGCAAATTGAACGTTGGAAAGTTTCTCTCCATTAGGCAGCTCAATACCTTCAACTTTCGGGGATAAAGAACTGTCTCTCAGTATATAGTATAAAGCATCAGCTGCAATTACAAATAATGCAAGTGCCAATAGGCAACCTTGCCTGATTGATCTAGAGAGCTCAAATGGTTTAGGCTTAGATCTAACTCCATTAACCTCAACCCATGCCCTAGCACCTTTCATGAGGATATGGACCATATGGCAGAAAAAGTTAGGAAACCCCAAGCTATTAAGCATCATGGAAATGAACTTCCCCTCAATTCTATCGTAGGCCTTTTCGTAGTCAAGGAGCAGAATGCAAACTTGTTGATTTGAATCTCTAGCCCAGTCCATAGCCTCCCAACAAGTTACCAAATTTTCCAAGATATAACGATCCTTGACAAACCCTATTTGATTAGGATTAATCACATGGGGTAGAATATTTTCCAATCTTAGGGCTAGTAACTTGGCCAATATTTTGTAGGAAACATTCAGCAGAGTAATAGGCCTCCAGTTCTTGATAAGGGTTTTGTCCCACTCCTTAGGAATGAGTTTGATAAGCCTTGAGTTAGTATCAGATCCCAGAGATCCTTTATCAAAGGCTTCTGAATATACCTGTAACAGCTCTTCCCCAATCTAACTGATATTATTTTTTATAAAATTCCATAAGGATACCATCTGGCCCAGGGGCCTTTTCATTGCTCAAGGACAGTATGGCCTTATTGATCTCCTTAATAGTAATGGTTTTGTCCAACAATCCAACTTCCTCTTCTAACACCTTCTTGGGAATAATGTTGTTGATCTTATTCCTAGCAATCTCCATCTCATGGCCCACATCTTTAAAGGTGAAGAGTTTGGTATAAAAGGGGGCAAAAGCCTGCAAAATATCTCCTTGGGAATTAAGTTTTTTCCCTTCTTCCCAAATACTCTCAATCCTTTCTCTAGCTTCTCTATTCTTGATTATTTGAAAGAAATATCTAGACCCTTTGTCCCCATGGTTAATCCAAGTAAGCCTGGCTCTATTCTTGGCTCTCTGTAGCTTGTGATTTTGCAACTCCTGAGAGCCTCTCTGGACTGGGCCACAGATTCCTTGGCTTCAATATCAGGAGGGTTCTCTTGAAGGAATTCTACAGCCTTGTATAGATTGTTGTGTAGTTTAAACTCAACCCTTCTATAGTCCTTTTCTTTTTTTCTTACCAACAACTTGAAAGAGACCTTTCCAACTATTAATATACTATGACCATCTCTCAATAGCACTCCTGTGTTTCACCTCTTTATTATACCATCTGATAACAATGACAGCAGTTAATACATCATCATCTTTTAAGAGACTAATATTCAATGCAAAACCATCTTTCTACCCCTTATTACTATTAGTATTCCCAATCATAAATATATCACCAAGAATTGGGTGATGATCAAATAAAGTATATAGAATAACTTTGACACATACACCATTGTTATCCTTCTTGAAGCTAAAAATATCTCTATTGACATAGAGTCTATCAAGCCTACAATAAATTCTCCTATCCCCTTGTTGAAAATTGGACCATGTGTGCCAAATCCCTTTGAAATTGGCTTTGATCCCTACCAATGGGTCAAATAATTTGTGATTATTGATCATTTTATACCAGAAGAATTTCTCACACCCCTTCCATTCAAACTTGCTCCCTCCGGCCTTGTCTTGTGGAGCTTCAATCATATTGAAATCTCCATCTATAATCCATGGGATATTGTCCAATTGGAACATCCACTTCCAAAGTTCAATTCTATCTCTATGATCATTTGCAGTATAGACATTGTAGATGCCTACTTCCTTACCATTGAAGTTGAAGATTACCCATACTAGTCTATGGCAAGGGGAGCATCCCCATTTAGAGATGTGTTTATTCCATTTCGGACCCACTAAAATTGCAGCCCCTCCCTTTCCTTTATGATGGTTAGTAGGGAAGCAGCTGGCATCTTTCCAAATGCATTTCAAGATGATATTTAGGGAGAAGCCAACAACCTTAATCTCTTAAAGCATAAGTATGTCAATTCCTCTGTTCATCATAAGAAATCTTTTAAAGACATATTTCCTATCAAGGGACTCCAATCCTTTGATATTCCAAGATGCTAGTTTTATGTCCATTAATAACTTTAGGAGTCGGTGTCCATAGGGGCCTTAAAGCTTTTGTAGCAACTAGGAAGCTGATTTTGGGGGTGATTAGTTCCTCTACTAATACTTGAGGAGCCTGGATGCCTTCCCCTATTCTTTTTTGCATTAGTTTCTTGGGCATCCATAGATTGGGCTGGGGATTCCTTAACCTTTTCTATCACCTTGGTCTTGACTCTCCTCCTCTTCTTTTTAGCATTGAATACAAACACTTTAGGTTCCTCCTGATTGGCATTATAAGGAACAATAGCCATTTCATTGATCTCCCCTTCCTCCAGCTTCTCTCCTATAGAGGTCTTTGGAGACACATCACTTGGCCCTCTCCCTTGACTCTGGATGGTACTATTGGTGGAAGTGTCAAGGAAGGGAATCGAATACTGCCAAGGCTTGGGGGGGAGGCGGGGGGGAGGAGAAGGGATCACCACCAAAGTATAGTTAGAGAGATTATCCTCTTTGTCATAAGTCACCTTAAGAGCTTGCAAACTATCCATGGAAGGCAAACCATCAGAGCCACTATCCAGCACCTCAACCTTGTTCCCATTCTTCTCCAAAGATTCGATTACCTTAGGGGATCTACCACACACAGCATCATTCTGATCCGAGGGGAGGGGAAAGTGAAAACCTTCTCAAGGGAAATATGATAATTAGAGGGAAGAGGAGGGAATGAAGATCCTCCACTTTTGGAAGAATTGTTATATCTGAATTAAGGATCATAGATCCTTGTGATTCTCTCGAGCGCAATTTGTTGGGCATTAATCGTCCTATGCTTAGGACGGGGCCTTTGGGGTTCCAAACCAAAGTTTAGAGTATTGGCATTAGGCAATTCTTGAATCCAGGGGGCAGAGTCTTGGCATTGTTGTTTACAGAAGGTTGCACCTTTTTAGAAAAGGCGTTATTGAGCTCATCCAATTTAGCATTAGTGGCATCAGGGCCCGTATGAAGGAGATTCTCATTCAAAGGGAGAGGGGTAACAATGGCTTTGAATTTAGGATCAAAGATCCTTCTGATTCTCTTGAGCGCAATTTGTTGGGCATTAATCGTCCTATGCTTAGGACGAGACCTATGAGGTTCCAAACCAAAGTTTAGAGTATTGGCATTAGGCAATTCTTGAATCCCGGGCAGAGCCTTTGCATTGTTGTTTACAGAAGGTTGCACCTTTTTAGAGAAGGCATTATTGAGCTCATCCAATTTAGCATTAATGGCATCAAGGCCCTTATGAAGGAGATTCTCATTCAAAGGGAGAGGGGTAACAATGGCCTTTTCTGCATTAGGAAGGACTTTGATATGGTTATGTTTCCCATTAACTCTTTGTTCTCCCCGTTAGGTTTAGGGTGAGAGTTAATTTTATTTTTTATCAGAGGGCACGAATTCCTCATGTGGCCTTCTTTCCTGCATTAAAAAACATGCATTAATTCCACCTACGAAGGTAACTAGGCATGAAATCAAATGATCCTCTAGGTCGAAATGAATTTCCTTGGCCAGGTCAAGACCAGGATTAATGGACACCAGAACCCTAGCATCGGTATGCGGTAGAAGGCTATCTATTTTATCAACCCCAATCACGTTCCTGATGGGTTCTAGTTCATGTGGAATAAGGTTCCAAAGAAATGGAGGAAGATTACCAATTGAAAGCCATTGAAGGAAGATAAAGCAAGAATTTCTTCCTGAATGGCTTTCGGAGACCACAAAATGGCCCTAAAGTTACAAGCTCCAATTTTCAAAAATTGTCTCCTAACAATCTCCTTTTGGTTGTTGGGGTTATTCAAAAAAATTAGAAATAAACCCTTCTGCAACATATGAAAATAAGAAAACTGAAACCCTAACCGCTTATCCCAGACATTATGCAACCACTCATTCAAAAAATTGAGAGATAGAAGTTTGGTTAGTTCCTGAGCCGCTAAAAAAACAGCAGTGTTCATTAATCTAGACTTTTTTGCATCTATTTCCCTGGCCATCTGTAAATTAGGCTTGATAATGAATGCATCGGTAGAGAGAACCTTACCTCCACCCTCTCCCTTTGCTGCTTGGTTGGATCCTCTCATGGGCTACTTGAAGAACCGGGCTCCATCTGGTAGAGGGTGGATATCCTATAGAGCGTCCTTGAAAGACCTAGTTTTAACCTCCACCTCTGCCGGTTTTTGCAATTTAGGAATATTTTACCCATTACCAGGCGTGGTCGACCCCATAAAAGAGGGGTAAATGGTGGAGTAAATGATATATTGAGGAAGGCCTTCCACCCACGGGGAAGGCCTCCTCGAAAACTCTGCAAGCCTAGTTGCAGAGCCTCAATAGAAATCCCTAACAACCATTTTTAGTTAACCCCATGCATCTATTTTTTCTTTACCTTTTGATTTTCCCTCTCATTTTAACTTAAATTTGAACTTGAGGGAAATAATAAAGTGACTTTATTAAATTCTCACTTAGTTAACCATTAAAGTCACTTTGATACTTTAAAATTAATTAAATAGTATTATCCTTATGATTTTCTCCTAGGCTACAATCTTGACAAGATAAGTTTGAGAAACCTCTCAAATCAACTGAAGAAAATATAAACTCATCCAATATTGTCCTTCACCAATCCCAAGATCAATAATATTATACTATTTTTCAATATGTTCAATTCTCATAGGGTTATAACTTAATAGTGACCATAATTAATTTAGTCTAAAGTCACAAATATCAATTATTCGGTATTACCTTTAATTTAATTTTTAGGTGATAATTTTACAAAATTGATTTTAATTATTTTTACTCCATTTTAGCTTTCAAAAATACTGTAGAACATTACAAGTCCTCCCACTCAAGATTGTTTGCCCTCAAGCATTTCGTCACCAAGGTCCCATATCAATCTCAGAGGCTGGACTGGTCTCTTGCTAGAAACACTAGGTTGTAACAAAGCTACAACTGCTATCCACTTATTCCTCCTCGAAATTAGATGAAAAATAATCTATATCAAACGATCAAATTCACCATCACGTCTCTTGTCCTTATTCAATATCCATTGTGCTACCCTGATTCCCACATTCCTCAATTCTTCACAAAAGTTAGACAATGAAGAACCATCATGAAAGTACGTTATAGAGGCATGACATACCAGAAGGACAACTTCGAAATGTTCAAGCAATGCTTCTATCCTCTTTGTTGTCACTCCCTTCTTAGGACCTTCAATCCATGCTTTCAACAATATCTTCTTCCCATGAAGAGTGAACTCCAAGTCCCGTGTTTGGAATTCCTGACTGTACTCACCAATTGAGTGCAAATACGGAATTCCCAATATAATATCAATCTCTCCAATCCCAATCACATACAAATCATCGATGAGCATGTACTCATCCAACGGGATGCCAACTTATTGCAACTTGTTTTGAATCTATTGACTGTCCTGATCCTGAATCCTGAAAATTCAACTTGTATTTCGCGTTTCACTACAAGATCCTCATTGATAATACTATGTGTTGTCGCACTATCCATCAGACAAATCACCCTTCATCGCATCAATTCTCCTCTAACTCGAAAAGGATGATGCTAGAACCTCGTAAGAAGCAAGCATTGGTACTATGCGCCTCTACTTGTTCAATTCTCGAGCTAGTATCTATTACTCTGTCCTCTATGTTAAAATTGACCTCAATGTAGTATGCTTTGCCTTTCCCAAGGCACTTGTGACCTAGTTCCCATGGTTTGTAGAAAGTGAAACACAATTTTTTTCTAATGTCCCCTGATTCAGCAATAACGAGAATGTCGAGATTGTTACACCAATTGCCTTCCCTTACTATGTCAATTGACAATCTATGAAGCAGGTAATGGAAGATAATGTAAATACTATGTATTTCCAGATAATAAATGCAATAACAGTGCTCCAATAATGATTGAACTGATATTACAAAGTTCCCAATATATGATATGATAATGGCAATGAATTTATGCAATCTGAGATTGTATCCTATTATTGATAGTAACAGATAATAATGTTGTTTCTGATTTACTTTATAAAAGCAATATTCAGGTTGAGTCTGGTTACAATCTGTAAACTATATGCCATTGATTCTATCAAAAGACAATTCACTCAAATATGGAAGGTCTAAAAAATTAAAGAGGTAATATTCCATGCTTTTGAGAGATTACGAATGCTCTCTATATACCTTGTCTTGGGATGAGAAGTTATGTTTGTAAAGGGCATTTCTCATGTCTCTTTGAAATCATCATCCATAACAAATCCTAATCACTATCATTCTGATCGGTTTACCTTGACACTACCTTAATCGCGCCTCTTCATTAATTGAGATCTCCAAGTGTTAATCACGTCATTAGATACTCTTGTATTATTTATGGTAATCGCTGATTACAATATCTTCATGAACCGATATATATATATATATATTTGATGGTGAATCTCGGTTATGCTAATGATTAATTTGATCTTTCCTTCGTTGCGGTAGCCTGGGCAATATATTGTCAAGAGAGTTTAATGTAAAAGATTTCATTGACAAAATGCTGCGGAAGTATGGTGATGTCAACATCCCCTGGAATTATCACAATCTCCTTATAATATGCTGAGTGCGTCTATATACCGTTTAAATGGTTTGTCGTATGCTTGGCTCCCCTTAAGCATGTGTCGTGTTCCTCTCTTGACCAACGACCATTCCTTATAGTCCACGAGTTAACTCAGAGAAATATTATATTCATTTGAAGTATATTATTTATATTATTTATTATATTATATTATATTATTTATTTATTAATAATATCATCATTATTGTATTAATGTAATACTATTATTAATATATTAATATTTTTATATATCATTATTATATTATTATATTATGTTAATAACATATTAATATTATATTAATAATAGTTTTACATTGTATTATTTTTATTTATTCATTTATTTCTATTTCATATTCTTGGATTAATAATATATCATTATTATATTATTATATTATGTTAATAATATATTACTATTATATTAATAATAGTTTTACATAGTATTATTTTTATTTATTCATTTATTTATATTTCATATTCTTGGATTATTATTTATGATCAAATCCAGTTATGTTAAAGCTCTAATATCATCAATGGACTTCAAATGGAGGGACATGACATTTTCTTCTGCAACTCACTCCTTGATTCAAAATCCAACTTAGGAGTTGTAGGTTTAGGTCGATTGGGAATTATTGTATACCGTGTGTCCTCATGCTTCAAATCCTTAGGTAGAATTACTCTTGACTGATTTTTGACCTTTGGAGTCGAAGACTCCATACCTCTCACCCATTTTATTGCCTCCTATAATGTAGATGGGTTAAGGGCCTTAATCCAACCCTTCAAGAGATCGAACAATCCATCCATGAATAGAACAATCAACCTTCACTCTGAGATGTCAGTCACCAACACTGATAACCACTGAAATTCTGCAATATAAGCATCTATAGAATTACATTGCTTGAGGTGCATTAACTACTTGAAATGCGACTTAGGATCCTTCCTATCAAAACGATCGATCAAATGTTCTGTGAATTTGGCATAAGTATTAATCTGGTCATGGCTTGATTTGACCATCCCGTGATGCCACCATTTGTGAGTTCCAGACATGGCCTTCTCTATTGCAATATGTACACCAAATTTCCTTTGGCTTCTTAGGCTCTTTGGGTAGGATTTCTTGTTGAATTGTGAGTTTCTGTATTGACAACTAAAGATCTTTGAGTGCCTCTTTGGTTTCATCCTTCTCTAGTCTCCTCCAAAATTGTGCCTCTATCCAGTAAGGTGTACGAATCAAAAACTCTCCCAATCTAGTCCAACTCTAATATTGTTCGAGAATGAATCATTCTTTCTTCTTTTTTTCTAACAGGTTCTTCCGATTTCTAGCAGACCTTAAATCTTTTGTTATAGTTCTTCGCCGATTCATTCTCTCCTTGTACTAGATTCCTTATTTTACTAACACTCTCAGTGGGGATGTTTAGAGTAGCTAAGTTTACTAAAAATTCCTTCTTGACTTCATCCCAAGTGCTCTCATGTTGGGGATAATGCTTCATATACCAGTCTTGCTCCTCCATCGTCAAAGATGCTATAAAATCTAATAGTTTGTGTCGGTCTTCTTCTTTTCCAACTGTCTCCCAGAATGATTCCAATAAAAAGACTTATTCTCTTGCTTCTACGTTGTCTTGACCAAATACATGGATCTTCATTAAAGCCTCCATTTTCCTTGGTTTTTGTTCTAGTTTCGTTTTTGTTCCGATTCATGGTGTGGTAACTTAGTTTTGTCTCCTTGATATTATGGATGATCCGAGGTTTTTATTTTGTACCCTTATCTCATTCTACTTTAATATCAAAGCAATATGTGCCCAATACCTCCTCCTAAGGTATATCTTGCTCTATTCTCTCTTCTTTCTTCTCTTGCTTCTCTTCTTTTTGCTCTGGTACTTCTTCCACTGAAAGCTTTCTACTTTGTTTATATGGCAAAGTTGCATGGACACGGATACGGATACGGATACGGTATTGGATACAGATATGGCAATTTTTTAAGACCTCTAATATGGATACTTTAAAAGCGATGTAGACACCTAAGTGCTACATAAATAATTATAAGTAGATTTAACAATTTACAAGCTATAAAATGATATACAAACCAGGTCCTGTAATTACATCAACAATAATGTCATTCAAATCTAAATTAAGATGAATTGAAGTAAAATTTAAATATTAGTTAAAATACAAAAATATCTAAATATATTAAAATTTAAATATAGAACTAGATAAATAATAATAATCTAAACTTAAAATATAAAATTTTACAAAAAGAAATGACAAAAATAACATAAAAATTGCATGAATGAAGTTGCTTTAATCAAGTTTAAAAAGGTTCATGTCAAACTTTTTAAAAATCAACTCACAGTATTCCAACATGGCTGGAAAATCAGAGTTTGTTGGGCACGTGTGGATACAAGATCTGACATGTGTCCAAGTTATATCCGTATTAGATACAGTGGCACGCATGCCTGGGGAGGGGCGTGGATGTTTCTGGCTACTTTGTTATATGGCAATGGGAATGGGAACTCATTCAAGGGTTGTGACTCTTCATAACATCTTTTCATCTTTTTCTTTGTTATTGACCTTACATTAGTTATCAATCTTTACTCTTTGCCCAAATTTGTTTTAACTTTTCATACCTTTTCTATTTCCTCCAATCTTAATTTTCTTATACTTCTATTCACTAACTCTTCTAAATATTCTTCATGCAAAGGTAAGACATTCTTCGGTGCATTCAAAATTTCCATAAATCAGTCATCCAATTTGATTGTTATGTTTGACAAGTCTGATGTAATTCTAGGGTTTTTGGAAAGTTGTGGTCGCGTAGGAGCCTCTTTTCTACTACTTGCCCCTAGCAACAACCTTCTAGATCGTCTATAGTTATCCATGTTCTTTCTTAAACCAGTTAGTAGTTGTTATGTTCTATCCCAGCATAATTTGATTTTTTGGGGGCCTTCACTTCCTCTTCTCTGTTTTCTTTCTCTTTCTCTTCGCCAGCACCCCCCTTGGCACACTCCACTTTCATTTTCTTTGCATTTTCCAATCTTTGCAATGTCTCTCCTCTTTCAATCATCTGTCTTTATCTCCTTTCTTCACCATTTGGGCTCTCCATTGTCAGTTTTCTTACTGATGCAATTTGCTCCTTCACATCTCTTGTAACTCTCGTCTCCTTTGGCCATGGTTGTTTTTTACTTTGGAACTGCATTTATTATCTCCCATGGTAGTTATTTGGTAACTTTTCTTAGTCGTCACATCTCTTCATGGGTCCCTTCCGAACCTTTTCCCCCTTTCCATTTCCAATCCCCTTGGCACCTAACCCCCTCTCATGGGGTAGATGTCAAGAGGACAATAATGCAAACTATCATATTCTCGTTATCATTTTCACCTCCTTTATCTGGTATCAGCTTTTGAATTTTGAAAATTTCACAGTAAACCGCTGCTGTCGCTATTTTTGTTTTTTATAAAATAGTAACAACTATATTAAATTTAATATTTTTTATTAAATTTAATGTGCTTCTTTTTAAACTCTAAGTTTGTCATTGTAAATGAATAAATTCGTTTATTTATTTATTTATTTTGATCTTTTATATGTTTTAGTAAATAAATAAACTTATTTATTTATTTACATTTATTTTCGTTTTTATTTTTGTCTTTGATAACATATTTATAATGTATTATTAATTTTTGTCCCAAGTTTTTCCTAAGGATTTTTAATATTAATTGTACTAATATTTTAAATATAAGGCAAATAATATTTTAAATTTATGATTTATCAACTTAGTCCAATCCTTCTAAAAATCATTTCAAAAATCATTTTATATGGGATTAGCAGACATTTAAGGTCTCTTTGTATTTTTGTATTACCTTGTTATATGTAATAAGGATTAAAATTTCCCGATGCTATAAGGAAAGCGGACATTTTGTCTCACTTATCTTATGTGACTACAAGTAATAGTTTGGGCAAAGACTTTGAAAACTCCTGAAATATTTTAAATCAGACTTTTAAAGTGGCATCATTTTTGTTTGGAGTACATATGTTATCACATATATTATGTAATACATCAAACTAAAGAAAAAATCTTCCAATTTTCTATAGTCATCGGGTCTTATTTTCCATGCCGCGTTTTTGTTTCAAGTCAAACTTCATGCCAAACACTCTCATAGGCCCAACTTCTCCTTTGGGCGGATGTTTTGAGTGCTTTTGCAAATGCAGCTGCATAGAATTTCAGTGCAGAAGTTTTAACTTGAAGTCGTCCATTTTAAACTCCAGTAATGAAAACCCCTGAGCTTTGAAACAAAGAGATGACTGGAAGACGTCATTAATAGATGGAGTCTTTTATTCCTCATTGAGTTAGGACTCTGCCAAACCCTATATGAGCTCGCGTTTTGACTTCATGAGCCCGTGTTTTCGTTTCATCCATGATTTTTCTTAGCAATTTTTTCGATTCAAAAGAGATATGGGACTTGTTCACAAACCGTTTTTTATGATTTCTGAGATCGTTTTGACTAAAAACGGGATTATATCTGTAATATCTATTGACGTTTTTATTCAATCTCTTCTTTTTTCTCTGCGTTTTTTTTACAGAGGTCATTTTCGTAGTTATTTCCATGTATGTGGACATTTTTGTCATCTCTTTTGATCAATTTTAGTAAAACGTACATGTATGTGGTCGTTTTTGCTTTAAATGTCTTTTTATCTACAAAAAGTCCAACATTTTTTTGTATTTTGTCTCCATAGAGACCTGCGGCTAAGGTTTCTATGATATCTTTTAGTATGTTTGAAATGCTAAGTTGAAAGTGCTAAATACATTCTTCCAAATTCTTTCCCAAAATGATACCTTGGTGATCATATGTTTGCAACCTGCATTGTTCTTCTTTGTGGCCGGCTTATATGCTCCATTTCCAAAATGATGCTGATAATAAGAACCTCTTATGCATTCGCAGCCATAGCATGTTTTGTTAGAGGCATACCGACACTTTGAGAAATCTGAAATTCCCTTTACTACCATGAGGTGAGAAACGGTTGTAGACATTTGCCCTACACCAAGCGGCGATCAAGCCCATTATGAGCAAATTATGAAGTAAAGCTGCAACATTGGTGAAGAATGTGTCTTCATGCGTAGTTGTTCCCAAAAATGATGATTGTTGAATATCTCATCATATGCTATCTTTCATGAAACTCAATGTGCAATGTTTCCAAAAAGTTCCATTTGAAAGTTATCACTTTTTCTTACAAATCGGAAGTTTTTAGGTCCTATGCATATACAACTACATGTTGCTCTGCATGCGATGGAAGATGCAATCTTACCCAAAACTTCCATTGTCATTCCTTCCTTGCTTTTCCAAATTTGGAAGTTTTCATACCCATTACATGTACTACTACATGTAATCAAAATTGTCATCATCCCAAAAAGTTCCCTACCTTTCCATATCCCAGGTGGAGGTTTTCATACCAACTGCATATTCAGTTACATGCAATGAAACATGCAGTCGCACCCAAAACTTCCACTAGTATCATTTGCAAACCGCAGGATTTTACTTCAATTACATATTTCATTGCATGTAGTTGAATGCGCAATCGCATCAAAAACCTCCCACAATACCCTTTTTGAAGAAAGCATTCCCAAGTAGAGTCCGAATTTTTTGACCCGACTGCACAATGAGCTACATATATACTACCCGTGCAGTCAAATCTACAGTGCACTCTAAAACTTTTGAATTGCATCCATGGCCCACAAAAAGCAACTTTTTCACTTCAGCTTTGCTTGAAGCCCAGTTTGCACAGCGATCTACCAAGTTTCAAAATCAAATGTTGCAGGTGTTTATCCAAAGTCAGAAGAAGCAATCATCGGGCACGAAGGAAAGATGAAATTCAAGTTTCATCAATTTTAGAATGCTTTCAAGACTTTTTCCAAGCAGGTGATAGCGGATCAATAAGAGGGATCATGAACTTCTTTCCAGTCATGGGTGAAAATGAAGAGCATTGATGCCACCAAATGCAGAGGTCAAAGTGCTATCTCCAGCACATGTTTCTACCCATTTACAGATTTGAAGATTTCCGACATTTGGCAATCCGGTGACAGAAAATCTCTTTGATAAGAGATTGATGTAATAGGGGTTGTGTCTTGTCAGACACTTAGTTTATTTTTCATCATGCATTCTATAATATAGTTTTGACAAGTTGCATGTAAAGCAAAAATTTGCAATTACATATTTCATTGCATGTAATCACATTACATAGGACTGTAATGTTGAATAAGTCAATTGTAGGTAGTTAGTTGTTGAATAAGTCTCGATTACTTGGGTTTCTCCCACTTTTCACTCTCAGCCCCTCACCTATAAATAAAGGAGGGTGCTCATTGTAATTTTTAATCTTTATACATAGCAAGAAAACTCTAGTGAGATTGTGCAAGTACAAACTTTGCTTTCATTTGTGCAAGCTAACTTTGAGTGAATAAAAAGCAGGTGTTTTTCAATCTTTGAGTTGAGGGAGCTTGTGGATTATTATTTGTGTTGCTATAAGGAGGATCTTGAACTTGATTTTGTATAGACTTTGCACTATAATTGTCAATTCAAGTTAGTTACAGTGAATACATAGTCTTTGAGTTGTGATTCATAACTTTATTAGAGATGGAGTAGAAGGTTCATATGCTTTAAGTCTTTGTGCTTATTCTATTGAAATCTTGTAGTTTGAAAATATCGTGAGATAATATATGTCTTTGAGCTTATATATATATTTCGTAGTCTATTATCAACTAGTATGCTTAGCAATTAATCTTTCGGTTAATTCTAAGTTTATTGGTATTATTGTCTCAACTAGTATCTAAGTTTCAGGTTAGATTCTGGTTGAGTTATTAGCAATAAGAAACGTGCCTCCCCTAAGTTGAGAGGAGAGATTTATTCTCACATACTGTGCATAAATAGTTCATTTTGGAAGTAGTGTGCTTACGGCTACTTACAAAATATTTAGCCAACAACCTCAACAAGATCTAAACGAGATCCCAACAAAGGAACCAATGTTAGCAAGAAATTTGAGGGACATAGACTAGGGTTTTGAACCCTTGTGATTTCTAGTGTTGAAGTCTTTACACTCCAGACTCAGTCCTATTGAGAAAACAAGGAATGAGATCCCAACTGAAGGTTAGTTGGTAATTAGAATAAGAATAACAAACACACCAATATATTAAGACTTTGAAAGCATTTCTATTCATTCATAGTCAAATGGTACATAACACATATCCTAATAACTCCTTATATTCATAATACATATATACATTCCTTTATGTTTCATTCTTCATCTATATCTTCAAATAACTAGTCTCTTTCCTATTCCTCTTGTCATTCACTGTGTTACTAGTGAATGGACCTCCCAATATACTTATATCTATTACATGGGATGTGACCCTTATGTAGTATCCCTAGATTACATTCAATGTTCCAAAGCTCATACTACCCAGACTTCATGTGGTAAGGTGCAGCAAGATCTCTGGATCCTCGTCTGGGGCCTTTTTTCTGCCAACAGGGGCCATGCAAATCAAATATATTTATTCTTTCATAAACATAGTGTTTTGGAGCAAAAAGGAGGTATTTTATTAAAAATGAGTTTAAAAATGTATTTTATGGAAAGTTCGGCAGGAAAAGTATAGGAGGTTTAGAAAGATCATTTGGATTATGTAGATTATTTGGTTTCCTCTTGTGAAAATCTTGTGGTTTTGAGGGATTAAACTTGGTTAATATCAGCCTTCTTGAGGACAAAACCCCTTTTAGAGAAGATAAATCACAGTGGTAAAAGATCCTTCCCTGGTTAATATGGTGTGGCTCATTCAGAGTTCCAGGTTGTGCAACAAAGAGATTTTGCAGGTATGATCAAAGTTGATATGCGGAGTTTGCAGAAGGGGCAAACACATTGGTGGTAGATAAAAGGTGAATCTGTAAGGACAATCTATCCTTTTATTGGTGTCAATAACTCAGCATAGGGTGTGGAGTTCGACAAAAATTAGGCATGATAGTTTGTGCCCAATTTGGGGTGATTGACTGAGTTAAATGTTGGTTGTCAGGCCATTTTATGTCAGGCATATGAATGAATCATACAGGTCAAGGGTCTTTGTGCATTAAAAAATCAAGCTAGACTGGGGACATGAGAGTTTGAGCGAAATAGAATCAAATTTGAGGGTGACTGAGTTATTGCTTAATCATAATTTTTCAGAGCTCTTTGGTCTCCATTTCCTAGCTACTATTCTTCCTGAGTGGTACCATTGGATTTATATCTTGTTGTAATGTCCCCGTTATTAAATAAATAAAATAAACTTGTATTTGGGTTCCGGTCGATTTAGCTTATCCCGGGCCCATCTTTTATTTTAGCGTAGGTGTTAGTGTGTCGTGTCGGCTTTATTTGTACACCTCGGGAGTTTGTCCGACGGGTATTTATGACCGACGTGTAGGATGTATTTCTCATGTTGAGTTTTGATATTTTTCTTGTAATTCCTGCTAGAATTCTGTTGTCTGTCATTTCGGAGGTGAAAGACCCTCCCTAGTTGGTATTTGCAGTTTCGGTGGGATTCAACCCTCACCCTACTCTGCTTGTTCTCTGTTCGGATTTGGCAAATCTGAAGTGCTATCAATTGATTATTATTATTATGTCTCCTGGCAAGTATTGATTTCATCTATCATTGTGGATCGTATTAGTTCCTTACTTCCTTCTGGTCCGAAGGCACATTTCATACCCCGCAGGCATCTTCCTCCAGACATCCCCGAACACTTTCCAACCATCACCGTACGGCCTCCCTGTCGTCACCGTATAGCCTCCCGGCCACCACCGTACGGCCTCTCAGTTGCACCACATGGCCCCCAGTTCCTACCGTACTGCCTCCCGGCCACCACTGTACGGCCTCTCTGCTGCACTATACGACCACCCAGCTCCTACCGTACGGCCAGACCTAGTCATCGTACGGCCACCCAGCCATACCGTACGGCCTTCCAACTACCGTCCGGCCACAATCCGTCCTCCGTACAGACCTTCTGTCCACCGTACGGCCTGCAGTTCCAGGCGTCAGAGTTAGGAACTTCAACTTCAGAGTGCCAGGGGCTCGGAACATTACAGTGGTATCACAGCTGGTATTTTGACAACTTGTGGGTGTGAATGCAAGTATATACCAGGAGAAGAAACAGATATCCTTTAGCTGATAGAATGGAAGATCAACGGGATCTTGTCGCTCAAGTCATGGCATTGCTAAGAGAGCTCACCAGAAACCAAATGCAGATCAATGACACTCAGTGACTCATGGAGGAGACATTACGAAAATTGGCTGAAGGCAAAGCATCCACAGAGCAAAATATGCAAAGTGGCAATTTTGTTGCAAGTAGGGCAAACCCCCAACCAACACGCTCTCGACCGTCGATGCCCACCTTCCCCCCTCAAACAGAAGCACAACAAAGAGAACCACCTACATTCCAAGATATGCAAGATCAACTTCGGGAGGACTGGAAGACTGCAAATCTGGAAGGGGATATAACCTACAAGGATTATGTAGATCTGAGAATGAGATATTCAGGCTGCAACAATCGGGGTGGCTACTATAACAACAACCTTAGTAGAAAGATCGGTAAAGTTAATTTATCAACTTTTGATGGTTTTGGTTCCACCACAGCTAGGGCCTGGGTGCGGAAGGCCGACACCTATTTCTAGCTCAACCCTATGTCAGAGGACGAAGCCATAAAATTTGCGGCCCTACATCTAGAAGGGTTATCTCACGAATGGTGGCATCATGGCATGGTCTCTCTGGGCCATGATCAGATAACCTACTATGCTAATTTCACTGAGAGATTAATGGATCGTTTTGATGGAAGAGATCCAGAGCTTAATTTCAAAGATTTGGCTCAGTTGAAACAAACGGGTACAGTGGACAGTTTCTTTACAGAATTTCAAAGATTATCAGTCCTGGTAACTGATATTTCAGAGAGACAATTGGTCTTGCTATTCATGGATGGGTTGACAGAACCTTTGAGAGGATGGGTGAAGGGGTTCAATCTCATCACACTCACAGAGGCAATCAACAAGGCACGCAACATGTCAATATCTTCCTCTTCCTCCTCCAGCAGTTATGCACAGTCCAAACCACCCATTATTCCCAAAGAAAAGGACAACAGACCTCCGCCAAAGAGACCTCTACTGGATGAGGCTACCCGACGGGAGCTCAGAAGGAGGAAGTTGTGCTTCAATTGTAGGGAACCATGGGAACCTGGACATCATTGCTTAGGCAAGGGAAAAATCCACTATATTGAAGTAATGTCAGATGATGAAGAGGAAGAATATGCACCAGAAGCTGAGGAAGACGAACAGTCAGCCGCCCGAGAGGCTAACCTAAACCATGCGGAAAGAATTGCCACATTGTTAAAAAGAGGCGGGTCCATTGCTGCTTTAGCTGGAACCCCAAGATGCACTATCTTCCGGGTATAGGGTACTCTCCAGGGACAGAGGGTTGTGGTCATGCTAGACAGCGGGGCTACCCTCAACTTCATCAACTCCTCACTAGTCAAACGAAGGGGTTTACAAACAGAGGCACACCAAGGATTCGACGTCAAG
>MU224454.1:2163964-2177439 GCA_018584345.1 Thuja plicata
GTGGAAAATATCTCCTACTTATCAATTGATGAGCTTAAGGGGCTTTCTAATGAATGGTTCATAAGGCACAACACTTGTTGAAGGTTTTGCAAATGGGGTTGCAAGCAAAGTGGGCTTAACCATGGTGGAAACTCCATAGCTAAGTGCGCTTGAGTTGGAGTAATACTAGGATGGGTGACCTTTCGGGAAGTCCCGGTGCTTCACCTTTGCGAGCATCACCTAGATGCAATGAGTGCTAAGTGTTCCATTCATTCTCATGAGAGATGGGTTCTTGTGAACCACTACTCATGAAACACGGGTCAATGATTTTGACTCAAAAACTACACAGTTGAATCCTGATAGCAATATCACAATTTGACTTGCTGTGGAAAATATCTCCTATTTATCAATTGATGAGCTTAAGGGGCTTTCTAATGAATGGTTCGTAAGGCACAACACTTGCTGAAGGTTTTGAAAATGGGGTTGCAAGCAAAGTGGGCTTAACCATGGTGGAACTTTGTAGTTAAGCGAGCTTGAGCTAGAGTAATACTGGGATGGGTGACCTCCCGACAAGTCTCGATGCTTCACCTCTATGAGCATCACCTAGATGCAATGAGTGCTAAGTGTTCCATTCATTCGCATGAGAGATGGGTTCTTGTGAACCACTACTCATGAAACATGGGTCAATGAGTTTGATTCAAAAACTACACAATTGAATCCTGATAGCAATATCACAATTTGACTTGCTGTGGAAAATATCTCCTACTTATCATTTGATGAGCTTAAGGGGCTTTCTAATGAATGGTTCATAAGGCGCAAAGCTTGCTGAAGGTTTTTCAAATGGGGTTGCAAGCAAAGTGGGCTTAACCATGGTGGAAACTCCATAATTAAGCGCGCTTGAACTTTAGTAATACTGGGATGGATGACCTCCTAGGAAGTCTCGGTGCTTCACCTCTATGAGCATCACCTAGATGCAATGAATGTTAAGTGTTCTGTTCATTCTCATAAGAGATGGGTTCTTGTGAACCACTACTCATGAAACATGGGTCAATAAGTTTGACTCAAAAACTACACAGTTGAATCCTGATAGCAATATCACAATTTGACTTGCTGTGAAAAATATCTCCTATTTATCAAATGACTATTTTGATTCTACCTTAAAGTTCCCAATAAATATATTAGCATTCATAAACATTAATTTAAGGAGACAAACTTATGATTGTTTGAGCCCCTTTAAATTAGAATTTCCAAGTAAATATCTTGCCATTTCACTTCTCAAAGGAAGAATGAAATTCTCTGTATGGGGTGCTTTGATTCACTGCTTTAAGGGAAAACTCTTGGAATGGGTTGACAAATGCCTTCCTGCAACTAGGATTAACAATCAGGAAAATTTCTATCCTTATAATGCTGACAAAAGTTTAAAATGGAATTATAAACGTTAAGAGAAGATTTGTATGACAATGAATAGATCAAAGAAACTGAATTCCTCTAACTAGAAAAAATTAATATTCCCCTAAAAGGTATGTGAAGCAGATGTTCCTCATAAATAGAGCTTGCAATGCAAAGGTAACTTGGCAATTATACAATGATATCGAAATGCTATGAGAAAGGGTCATTCCACACAAATTCTTGAACAACATCGAGACTAGGGAATTTTCACTATTTAATATCTATTGATGAACTTGTCTGGATATGCAAAAAATCTAGAAGCTATTCAGTGAAATAGAGCTACGATCTTTTGATTATAACAGTGTCAGGGCAATTTCATTTAGAGTAAAATCTGGCAAAAAATTAAGCTTTTCCTTAGTGACAATATATAACAGGATTCTCACTCATGACATACCGTTAAAACAGGGGAATCCCAATCCCTCAAGGTGTCCAACAGCATTTCATGTCTTCACTTCATGCCCCTTTCTTGGCAATTAATGATACATATTTTCAGAGGCAAAAAGAGAACTGAAGAGTTACTAACAATCACTCTGCTATATAAACTTAGTTGAAAACATACAGATTCAAAAACAAAAAATGCTAAACAACCACTTTGCTATGCTAGTATTGGAAGAAAAAACTCAGGCTCTGAAAAGAGAATGCACTAGAATTACAGCAACAAAATATTACGGTATATTAAAAAATATTGTCAACACAAATTGGGCACCATGTAATCTTTAATGTACTGTTTATAATTTTTTGTGCATTGCATTTGTAAAGTATACAAAATATTGTAAGAGAATAGAAAGGTACAGTCGCATGGAGGAGGTGAGATAAATAGGGAAGGAACAGGAGTCAGGAGGGAAAGAAGAGTTGCAGAGAGCTCGTGTGCTAGTCACAGACATCTGCTCGGCCATCCAGTGCGCGGCTAGCGTTATCATCAGATGTCTCACTGGATAAAGCACTCCCAAAATATTCCCACTCCTTGTCATCCCTACAACTTCAAACAACCACATAATCACGCTCACGGAAATGTTTAAATATGTTCTTCGAGGAGTACAAAAATGATATCCGGAAAGCCAACGTTCATGATTCAGGAATTATCCACACGGGCATCAAAAGGGCATGTGAATATTTTGATTTTTAGTTCAATTATTAAATATCAAAAACTGTCATATCATGGACTCTTTTGATGCTTGTGTAGCCATTTTCCGTGATTCGTGCCTTCCCAAAAAATAAATAAATAAATGAACTAACAGAGCTGATAGATAATGTTTGGTGTAATCAGACAAAACTCGAGTCTTTTTCTTTGGGATAACCTAATTCCATTCTGAAATCGTTATAATTGTCGAGAAAACAAGCAATGGCCCCTACCAAATTACTTACCAATTCATTTTAAACAAGCAAATAACTATCGAATTAGTATATGCTGAGGAGAGAGTTGAGACGATACATGGTTGACATTTCCACGAGTCGAGCAGTTAATATCACGGTACTTCACGCCGATTCAGAAATGGGGTCCTCAGCATCAGATAATTATTTGATTGTCTTTCATGGTAGAAAATTATTGAATGGACGGTAGAATATTAATGTCTTCGAGATAGGATGCAGACAAGTGGGGACCAGTAGATCAGTCCTTACCAGATTAGACATTCTTTACTGTTTAGTGGGTTTTTGTTTTTAATATCCGAATTTTTTTTTTCCTGTTAAATCAAAAAGGAAAAAATAAATAATTTTATTTCTAATGTTAATGAATAGAAGATGTATATTATTTATTAGAAAATAAAAAATACTAATAATTTCAGATAGGGTGGTTGAATGTTTTGGGTTATTATTTTAGTTTTAATGTTCATCAAAAACAAAATTTATTGTTATTGTAATTATGTTGAAGGCATTCTCTTATTAGAAAGGGACGATTTTGACAATCTACATTGTTGGGGAATGCATATAAGAGGATCAAAACGTTGTGTACTCTATTCAGGTCTTCTATCCTCGACATCAAACTCCACTTGAAAAGTAGCTGGTAGATACATTGTAATAATATCTTACCTTATAAAATCGTAGTCGGATGTCATCAATACCTTGCATCGTACAAAAATGTGAGTATAAAATCATTTGTTTCCATCATAATTAATTGATTCTTTTTGCCAACGAGTAAGAACAAAAGGCCAAGTTTTCTTTTGATCTCACGCCTTCTTCCATTTCTTCTTCTGGAAGCCCGCAAAACCTACGCGAAGGAAACCAAGTGAAGCCAATGAACTTGCGGGCAATCGCAATTTTTTTGGACTAATAGCTTTTGAGGACATAAAGGTGAGGTATTTGAGGGCAAAACCGAATCTTGTCTGCTAGCAATGGATTTTCAATTGGACCAGCCATAGTGTGGATTAGAGTGGCATGTGGGGTCCTAGGCTTCCTAAGCAAAGAAGAAATTCAACACCTCACTCAAAGTAATGAAGATGTTGCCAAACCTTTAGATCACAATAAGTAAGGATGGATGGACATAGAGAGGACATTGCATCAAGAAGAGATTACTTTATAAGGGAAACCAAGTGTTTCTTGATTGAAAGTAGGAGCTTAAAATACCAAATACTTCACAAAGTAGCTAGGGGAAGCATACTAGTAGCTGTTATAGCTAACTTCACGCATATGTACAACCTAAACTATACATCAAATTTTGACATTTTTTATTTGTTGTCTTTGTATGCGAGTTAGTTACTTAAAAACAAAAAATTGACTTCTATGTATTAATGAAACTCCCTGTAGAGTTTGTTAAGCGCCAAAGGGTCAAAAAGTGTCCATTTCAAAGTGTCACCCAATACATTGCCCTATTTGTGTCATTAGCAGTTCACTTAAACAACCAAAAAGTTTGCACAATTGATCCAATATTTTTACACAAATGCTCCAATAATCATATAACTTTTGCACAAATCCCCCAATAATGTACACTAGTAGTACAAATAAACTTGCATAATTGATCTTATTGTTAACTTGTTTTTCCAAAAAATAGACGGCTATTGGAGTACGCTCTACTATTGGTGTTCTTCCCCTATTGCAAATATGCATTTCAATAGTGTCATTAAACCTCACTATATTGATGGCCCTATTTTATAACAAACCTCGGACATCAAACAAGAACCATTGATTTCTTTCAAAATCTACTTCTTGAAAGACAAATCGATAGAATTAGAAAATAAATTTTATATATACAAAATATTCCCCTTGGTGGTAGTAGATGCATGCAATGAATTGCTTATGACTAAATATGGGGGTTTCACTTAGTGAACCTGAATCATAGCACATCATTCGTGGCATACTAAAGAATCCCTCATATTTTCAAAAAATACTACCCCAAACTCTCTTTTTGTCACCCCCCTCCAATACCCCCCACACTTGTTTTCCTATATAAACCCCCACCCCTCGCCCCAAAAAAGCCTCCATGCCTCCTATTTATGCAATATATTGCCTCCTTTTTTTGTCCATTTTAAACCCTAAATATGAATGCACATGATAGTGTATTGCCCCTTGAGTGAAGACCCCATATGACTAAAATTAAAGAGAAAGAACTTAAGGTATCACCTCTAACATGACTATTTTGACTCGTATCTTAGAGTTCCCAATAAATATCTTAGCATTCATAAACATTAATTTAAGGAGATTGTTTGAGCTCCTTTAAATTAGAATTTCCAAGCAAATATCTTGACATTCCACTTTTCAAAGGAAGAATGAAATTATCTATATGGGGTGTTTTGCTTCACTGCTTTAAGGGAAAACTCTTGGACTGGGTTGACAAATGCCTTTCTGTAGCTAGGATTAACAATCAAGAAAATTTCTATCCTTATAATGCTGACAAAAATTTTAAATGGAATTATAACTATTCAGTGAAGATTTGTATGACGAGGAATAGAACAAAGAAACTGAATTCCTCTAATATACTCGAGAAAATCAAATATCTCCCTAAACGTTGTAGTGGAGCATATGTGCCTCATAAATAGAGCTTGCAATGCAAAGGTAACTTCGCAGTTATACAATGATAGTGAAGTGATATGAAAAAGGTCATTCCACACAAATTCTTGAACAACATCGACACTCGAGAATCTTCGCTATTCATTACCTATTGACGAACTTGTGTGAGGATGCTATAAATCTAGAAACTATTCAGTGAAACAAAGCTAAGATCTTTTGATTACAACAGTGTCAGGGTAATTTTATTTGGAGAAAATTTGGCAAGCCAAGGGTTTAATTTTGGAGGAAATTATGTAATAAAGCTCATTTGAGCTGGAGTAGTACTGGGATGGGTGACCTCCCAGAAAGTCCCCGTACTTCACCTCTAAGAGTCAACGTGCAAGCAAAATGGACTTAACCTTGGAGAAAACTCTGTGGTTAAGCGCGCTTGAGCTGGAGTAGTACTAGGATGGATGAGCGAGCCCAAAGACGACTCGGTGCTTCACCTCTATGAACATCGCCTAGATGCAATGAGTGTTAAGTGTTCTATTCATTCTCATAAGAGATGAGTTCCTGTGAACCACTACTTATGAAACATAATTCAACAAGTTTGACTCAAAAACTACACAATTGAATTCTAAAAGCAATATCACAAACCAAAGGCTGTTAAAAAAAATTAAGCTTTACCTTGGTATGCAATATATAGCAGAATTCCCACTCATGACATACCGTTGAAACAGGGAAATCCCAATCCCTTAGGGCCCGTTTGGTAGCAGGAATTGGACCGGAATTAGCATTATCTAATTCTGGATAATGCCAAATTCCATGTTTGGGTCCTTGGAAAAAAATGGAATTGGAATTCCGAAATTCTCATTTTGCCCCCAAAATGGGAATATCATCTTCCACCTAAATAGGTGGAATTGGAATTTCGAATTCCAATTCCAATTTTTACAAAAGCAAATTTAATATTTCGTGGGATCCGTGACTATAAAGATGTATATTATATTGCTATAAGGATGTATATATACGCATGTGTGTATATACACATGTGTATATATACACATGTGTGTGTATATATACACACATGTATGGTGTGTGTATATGTGTGTATATACACATGTGTGCATATGTCTATATATATACACACATGTATGGTGTGTGTATATGTGTGTATATACACATGTGTGTATATATACACAAATGTGTGTGTGTATATATATGTGTGTGTGTGTGTACATAGATACACACTTGTATGTGTATATGTATGGTGTGTATATGTGTGTATATATACACATGTGTATATGTATGTGTGTATATGTGTATACATGGATACACACTTGTATGTGTATATACAGACATGTGTGTATACACACACACATGTATGTGTGTATAAACGCATGTGTGTATAAACGCATGTGTGTATGTGTGTATATGTACACAAATGTGTGTATGTGTGTGTATACACACACGTGTGTATGTGTGTATATGTGTATACATGTGTGTATATACACATATACACATGTGTGCATGTGTGTGTATATACATACATATATACACGCCATATTCAAAGAAATTAAAAAATAAAGAATTAAAATTCCTTATGCGTCTTCTCATTCATCTTCTGGGTGAACCAAACGGGTCAGACCATATTCCAGATTTCATTTTGAGGATAAGCATCTTCTTGAATATGCAGCATCTTCCTAAATTGACCATATCTAGGATATGATATTCCAGCAGCCAAACGGGCCCTTAAGGTGTCCAACAGCATTTCATATCTTCACTCCATAACCCTTTCTTGGCAATCAATGATATATGTTTTCAGAGGCAATAGGAGAACTGAAGAATTGCTAAAAATCACTCTGTTCTATAGTCTTAGATGAAAACATACAGATTCAAAAACAAAAGATGCTAAATAATCACTTTGCTATAATAGCACTGGAAGAAAAAACTCAGACTCTGAAAAGAGTATGCAATAGAATTACAGCAACAAAATATTACAGTATATGAAAAAATATTGCCAACACAAATTGGGGATTCATATAATCTTAAATGTACTGTTTATAATATACAAAGTATTGTAAGAGAATAGAAAGGTACAGTCTGCGTGGAGGAGGTGAGATAAAAAGGGAGGGAGCAGGTGTGAGCAGGGGAAGAAGAGTTGCAGAGAGCTCGTGTGGTGATGTCAACGAGCACAGAGAGAGACATCTGCTCAGCCATAAAGTGCGCCGCTAGAGCTATCATCAGATGTCTCACTGGATAAATCACCCCCAAAATATTCCCACTCCTTGCCATTCCTCCAACTTCAATTATGTTCTTGGCGGAGGACAAATTTGATTTCCGGAAAGCCAACTCTCATGATTTATGCCTTCCCAAAAACTAAATAAATGAAATAACAGAGCTGACAGTTGCTGTTTGGTGTAATCAGACAAAACTCGAGTCTTTTTCTTTGGGATAACCTCATTCCATTCAGAAATCATTACAATTGTCGAAAAAACAAGCAATGGCCCCTACCAAATTACTTGCAAATAACTATCGAATTACTATATGGTTGACATTTTCAGGTGGAGCAGTTAATATCACGGTGCTTCATGCCGACTCACAAATGGGGTCCTCTGTATCAGACAATCAATTAATTCTCTTTCATGCTTCAATATCATTCTTGGGAAGGCAGAATATTAACGACTTTCAGATTCCTTACCAGATTAGACATTGTTTAGTATTCTCTGGAGTTTTTAATGTTGTAATGAGAACTGTAAATCTGGATTTTAAATTTGTTTGTATGCTTAAAATAAAAGAAAAAATAATTTATTTTGTTGCTATCGTAATTTTTAACTTGAAAAGGTATTTAAATATTATTTATTTTAGATATCATTGGTTAAATGTTTTGGGTTCTTATTTTAGTCTTCATGTTAACCAAACAAAATGTTTAATTTATATAATTTGAGAGTCAAAGGAAGATCTAATTGTTGATTATGACATGTTTGTGTATTGATGACAAAACTATTACATTCAATGGCAAGCATATTCAATATTAAAAAATTAGAGAATTTGGTAGAGAAATTAAGACCCAATTTTACATACTAAAATAATATTCTTCTATTTCACTTTTTTGTTTAATATGTTACAAAATTATATAGAAGTTTGCTCTCACACATTATAGGAATCACTCCCTACTAATATGAGTTGTTCTAACAACTTAGATATCTATAATCTTTGTACAACTAATAATTCATTTTTTTCTATAATATTCTAACAAACCAACAATATTACATTCTAGGAATAATATTAATTTGGTTGTCAAGACCCTCATAGCTAATCTAAATACCTACGTGGGCACTAATTCCCAACACCTCCCCTTAGTGTAAACATGGGTTGAAAGTACATCATAGTATTTGATGACCACATTCAGTAGCTCACCAAACATATAAGGTAAAAGTAGGGACATACACATCTACTCATGTCAAGCAATAGTGGAACTAGCCTTACTATGTTTATTATACTTTCAACCAAGGATAGGGATAAATGCATCTACCCATAAAACAAAGGATAGGGACTAACACATCTATATGGATTTTACATCAATTTTGGATAGGGACAAGCACATCTATCCAACATCAAGGTCATGAACAAGGACACACACATCTGCTCAAACAAATTATGATTGGAGACAAACACATCTAATCAAAATCACCAACTCTTATGATTGGGGACAAACGTTTCCAATCACTTACACCATCTCGTGAATGGTGACAAACACATCCACTCACAAACAACCAAGAAATGTAATTGAGGACATACACATCCAACCACAACAATAAAGCTTGAGAACTAAGTCCTCGTTGTGTATGCAACCACCATTATAGATCATTGTCACTCTAATCACAAATGATATGAGACTTTTGTCACTGCCACCTGAAAGCCAATCTTGGCTTTAGTTATTTTGGCACAATTTATTTGGTCACTAATTCAATTGTGTTGCCTCATCACTAGTGACTGATGAGAGGTTGTTGAATGTCCTCCAGCCTTTTGTGCCTCCATTCTCCAATCAGTTTGCTACTTAGAAAATTTGGCTTTTGAGGCTCATTTTATCAACTATAAAGAAAGAATATATCCTCTCACTTGCCTTCATGTGAACTTCTTACAAGGAGTGTCAGGTACTGTTGATCATGCACTCCAATTTAAATACTTTTATTTTATAATTTTGACATTTTGACCTAATTCTAAAATTAATACAAATTGAGCTTGAAATACTTTGACAACACACACACACACACACACACACACACATATATATATATGGATGCACATTATCTCTATAAAACTAATAATATATATTTTAAAATGTAAAATTCACTAGTAATAATAATAATCACCTAACACTATGAAATACCAATTATGGAAAACTTAATAAAATCTTGCATAAAGGTTGATATTGCATCATATAAAAGCCCCTTATTTTTGGAACCTTGATGCATTTGATAAGTATGAGAGTGACGGTGACTAGAAAATTGATTTATTAGTTAATGAAACTTGACATGCATAGGTCACAAGGTTGATTTTTTTATCATGAGTGTGGCATGATTGGAGCTTCAACTCTTGGATTTGTTCCAACGAATAGGAAGGTGTCTCACATATCAAAATTAGCAATATTTGTGTTCAAGAGGAAATCAAAGCGCAACATTTCTTAAGAATCCATGTCATCTCTTTCACCATTTTCATGCCCTTGAAGAGTTGCCCATTGCAACCATAATTGCCAAACTTTTGTGGGTAAACACTCCTAGTACTTCCTTGCTCTACTTCTTACAAAATATGTCAATAAAGGGATGTTTGAATGGCCTCTATACAATAAAGAAGCTCCCAAAATAAATTCAATAAACCATTGTGATTGTCTTTCAATGCTAAATTCAAGAGTTAAAATACCTCATTCTCTTCATTGTTGTAACAGTCACATGTGCGACAAATCTCATACAAGATAAAGCTTCTCCTTGAAATCCTCAAGAGTGGTCTACCTCTCACACAGTATAGGTGATTCTTCATATCAAATATCGTGGTCATTGTTGGAGATTTGAAAGATCATAAGACCTTTGTCTTTGATATAGACATTGATAGGTAGTGATTGAAGCCAATATGTTCTCTACCAATCATTCATAGTAAAAATTGGGTGCTAATAACTTTTGAACACGAAACATGCTTTCTTTGTCACAACTAAACACTAGGAATTAGAATAAAATATTTTTTGTTTGACTAACAAAACATAATCAATCGTCCTCTAAAATATTATCCAAATATGAATTCCTCTACAGATTGAGTAAAATGGGCTTTGATTAAAAAACATTTGATGAAAACTTAATTAAATTTCACGAGCATACTCATGGGAATCAATAATGAACGCAACAGGTATAAAATTCCTCTATATAATACCTCATGTGTTTCCATTTTATCATTGCTTATCCTTTTGATCCAAGCTAGACTCTGTAAATGGTTTATCATGTGATTGTTTGTATATCATCATTTTGTATTGGCATTCTTGTAATGCATCCAATTACTACTATATTCTTTTGTTCATATGATGTCACTGTTGATGTGAATAGTGGGTTATACTTGTGATTTCGGTGATGGTCATATATGCATAATGACTTTGTGATGATATGGTATGGTATAATATGATGATGTTTCAATCCATTTACATATATAGATGATATTTTGGCCATATTGAGTTGGTTTTGATTTCATGTTGTGTACTGATGTTGTGCAACTGATTTGATGAGATGTTATGGTTTTTATATTAAAGCAGCTAGGAACAAGGGGGCTGACCCAAAAGTATAGGAGGCAGAGCCTCAAAAAGACGCAGTCACCAAAAGAAATAGAGTGACCACCCACAACACAATCACAACACAGTCAGTCGATTCCCTTCTTTAACACCAAAAACAATAGGCAACCATAAGGATTCAAAAAGCTTCTCCCCAACATAGAAAAATAAAAAGTAAACTTACGGATACTGAACTTAACTATACTAATAGAAAAATCATCCCGCAAGGCTACCCAACCGAGAGTACCAGTAATAGTATCAATTTTAAACAACAAGCCCAGAGGGCTAAAACCATAGAAATTAAAGCAGAAAGAAAAAACCCTAGATTGAGGCTACCGCCCCAAATCACCGCACGACCCCTCTAGTAAGCCTAGCTATTTCTCGCTATGGCGATGACTGAGCACTCTGGTCCAATCATCAGCAAGGAATTGCAAGGAATGAGATGTTATGTTATTTTTCATATATTATTGTTGTTTTGGTTCGAGCAATATGGTATATGCTCATTATGTCGCTAATGATATTTAATATTATTTATGATATTTGAGGTAATTAGTTAGATGAAATTATTATTCCAATGTTTAGATGATAATTATAGGTGAAAAGCAGTGATGTCGTAACATTTAAATGCATAAGAATAATTACGCTGCTAAAATTTCCTTTTCAATGATTTATGTTATTTGATTATTTTATATGCACTTTGGATATGTGTGTGTGTGTGTGTGTGTGTGTCTATATATATTTATATATATGTATATACATATATATGTATGTATGTATATGCATATATATATACATGTATGTATGTAAGGAGAGGCTTCGAGCGGGAAAGAATTTTCAAATCTCAAGGGTTCCCCAGCCAGGCATGGAGGCCTGGTTGCGGGCTCTGGTTTTGGTGTAGGTTTGGATAATGTCACGGTGGACACGGTTAATCCTATTGTCCTCAGTTTTGAATTCACAAAACTGAGGCAACCCTACGAATTTTTCTTGATAATTTGTAGGAGTATCCTCTAGGTCTTGAAGCGTTTTGATGAGTTGATGTAAAAAGGCGATTCGTTATCCTCGAAAAGCTGTTAATGACATACTCTCATCCATTTTTTCCATTTTTCCTTTTTGTTTTTAATCTTGTTTTTCCCTCGAGTCGAAAGCCCTTTGAAATCCGCTCGTTTCGAGCTAACTTAGGCATCAGACAGAGTAGTACAACTCAAGTTATGATGCAAAAGGTGGGGTTTTTCAGGCTGACTGCATATTCTTTGAAAATCCTTTAAAGGTGGATTTTTCGAAGTCAATTGCGCAAGTTTGAATTATATTTAATATATTAAGTGGGTTTTGTAGTCCATTTTCAAATTTCAACTCATTTCGAGTTGATTTGACTATAGTTTTTCGTGTTTTAATAAAATTAGCTAAATTTAATCTGATTTTATTTTAATACTATAGTTGTATATTAAATTAATCAAAATTCAAAACTTGATTATTGAAGAAGTATGGTTTTTACTTCTCATTGCATAATATCCATATGCAAAATAGAAAAACTTCACTCCTTTGTCTCTTCCGTATTAAAAACGTTGTTTTGAATCTGCAACTGCATATACATTTTAAAATTATCTCATGCGCAGTTGAAGCTTTAAATTAACGTATTTAAAATTCCTCTTTAAAATACATGCGAGTGTGTTTATAAGAGGAGTTTTCATCTCAAGACGTCATTTTTTGTCAACATTACATATGTCTTTGTGTGGTGTAAATACTTATATAAAACTTCGTCTTTAAAAGACTTCCAATGACGTCAAATTTGAACTTGGTTACATTTGTCTTATGATTTCAAACCATGTTTAAAACTATACTCTAAGAAGGTGTCGATTTCAAAAAGCATTACATATGTTATTAGTTAAGCTCTTTATACATATGTATCGACTTGGCAAAAGAACGTTGTTAAGCTTTATGAGTATAGGCGTCGATTTTCAATCCCTTTACATATGCATTTGAAGACTTTAAACACATATGTCTTGGCTATCAAAGATAGCATTTTTTTCCTTGGCGTCATTTTTAAAAGCGGTGGCATATGTTCGAATCCCAATACATGTGTTAAGGCTGTTGTAAAACAGTGTTTTTAAAGAGGGTGTCATTTTTGAAAACAAATGCATATGCATTTGAAACATATTACATATGTATTAAGTTTTGAATGGAGCGTTTTTAAAAAACTTAGGGAGGGCGTCGATTCCAGCTCTCATGACATTTGCATTCACACTTATAAAATGCAATGAAGGCCCTTTTTAAGTGCGTCCACTTCCAGCGGGCATTTGAAACTCCCAATACGTGTTGG
>MU224454.1:2184697-2195605 GCA_018584345.1 Thuja plicata
GATTTGAGAAATGAATTTAGAAGAAAATAGATGATTAATTAATGATTAAGAAACCATTAATTAATAGATGAAAATTAGTGTTTTTAATGTCAAGTCGCAAGCCTGTCCATTTTAGGGTGTCTACAGTAGGATCTCAAAAGAGAACCCCAGGAAGAACCTCTAAAAAAGATATCAGAGAAAGAGAAAGCAAAAAGGATATAGCGGATGTTAAGCAACTGACCATCTAGGAAGTCTACACTCCGGTTAAGAAATGAAAGTTATTTCATGAAATATTAGGGAGCTGAATGCCTCCCACAAGTAGGATACGCTTAGGAACCTGGTAAGAGATCATAAACTTGCTATCATTCTTGTTTAGGAAACTAAAATGGTAAAAGATAAGGTTGAAAAAATTAGAATCTTCAAAAATGGTGGTGTTGTTGGATCCAGCTCTGATGGAGCCTCGGGTGGTATTGTTGTCTTTTGGAACCAGAATAATATTAGAGGTGAAATTATAAATAATGATGTGAACTGTTTGAGCATTAAATTTCTCCACATCAAGTCTGATTTTGAATGGGTTTCTACTAATATCTATGCTCCTAACTCCAAAGTTGGTAGGGATAAATATTGGAAGATTATTGAGAATCAAAGGCTTTCTTTTAGTGATTCTCCCTGGCTGGTTATGGGAGATTTTAACTGTCCTCTAAAAGATAATGAGAGGTTTTGAGGGGTTGATAGCTTGAGTCAACTGGAGTGTAGAGTTGAGCTCATGGATTTTGTTAATAGACATGCTCTTGTTGATATTGATAGTTAGGGTGTTAATACACTTGGTCTAATAGAAGATTGGGAGCGGACCTTATTCAAGTTCGTTTGGATTGTGCCTTGATCTCTAGAAGCTGGCTCAATTACCTTTGTTGCCCGCTTTCCTCTATCACAAAGGTTGGGTCATATCACTTCCCCCTCTCCTTTGTTGCTGATCTGATGAAGGTTAAGGGCAATTTCCCCTTCAGATTTGAAAAAATGTGGAGTGATCATCCAGAGTTAGAGCAGAGAATTAGGGATTGGTGGAATGTTAACATTCGGGGGTCAACTATGTTTCGGGTGTCTAAGAGACTCCAACATATAAAACTAAATATTAAATCTTGGAGTAAGGAAGTGTTCGGTGACATCTTCAAAGTCAAGCTAGATCTATAAAAGGAACTAGATGTTATTCAGGATACTGTCCAATAGATAGATATGTCTCAAGACCTTAAGGATAGGGAGACGACTCTTTTGGTCAAAACTCATAACATCATTTCTAAAGATGAAGTGTACTGGAGACAAAGGTCTAGATCTCTATTGTTGAAGGTTGGAGATAAGAACACCAGGCTCTTCCACATGTCTGCCTCCAAACATAGAGCTTCCAATAGAATTTCCATACTCAGGTTAGTTTATGGAGTGGTTAGTACTGAAAAGGATATTTATTTGGCTATGTTTGACTTTTTTTCCTCCCTTCTTTCCAAAGATCACTCGCTTTCCATGGTTAATCAAGCCTTGCTTCTTGAGTCTATCCCTTCCTTAGTGGATGATGTTACTAATAAGAATTTGACTTCCATCCCCTCAAAGGAAATCAAGTTAGTTTCTTTCTCTTTTGAGGGCAACAAGTCCCCGGGCCCAGACGGGTTTCCCTTGTTTTTCTTTCAAAAATTCTGGCACATTGTGGGTCGGGTATCTATAATGTTGTTAAAGAATTCTTTGGGTCTAGAACTATGCTTAAATAAATTAATTCTACTTTAATTTCCTTGATCCCCAAGTCTCCTGGGGCTGATTCGGTTGACTCCTTTAGGCCGATCAGCTTATGTAACTCAGTTTATAAAATTTTCTCCAAGGTTCTCACTCTTATGTTGTTGGCTATCCTTCCCCATATTATTTCCCCCCAGCAGAGTGGTTTTGTTCTAGGTAGGCAAATTCTTGATTCCATCATGAAGGTGCATGAGGTCATTTATTCTACCCACTCCTCTTCCAACCATGGTTTTCTATTGAAGCTCGATCTCTTGAAAGCTTATGACCAGGCAGACTGGGATTTTTTGATCAAGATTCTCCAATCCTTTGGTTTATGTGATGAATTATTGCAGCTTGTCACCCAACTTATTAGTACTTCAATGGCTGCGGTTATTGTGAATGGCTCTTCTTCCCATTTATTCAATCCTTCTAGGGGGCTTCGTCAAGGTGATCCCTTGTCTCCCATTCTCTTCGCTATTCTAGCGGAGGGTCTTGGTCATTATTTTTCAAAAATTGGCTATTGTTGGATCTTTAAAGGGCCTCGTTCCTTCCACTGCTTCTAGGCCTTTCTCCAATGAGCAATTTGTGGATGACACAATTATTATGAGGTCTTCTACTATCTAGCAGGCCAGAATGATAAAACAGGCTATTTCTAGTTATTCTCAGTCCACTGGTCAAATTGTTAATTGGAATAAGAGTTCTTTGTATTTCATTAATACGCCAGAGGAAAGACATAATAGAATTGCTAAAATTATTGGGTGTGATATTGGTGCTTTGCCTACATCCTACCTTGGTCTTCCTTTGGGATTGAAAACTTTTGAATCCTTTTGGGCAGGTGTTGTAGACAGATTCAATAGGAAATTAGCAGGCTGGAAGGGAGCTCTTTTGAGTCAAGTGGGTAAACTTCAACTTCTGAAAGCTTCTCTGCATAGTCTCCCCATCTATGCCCTGAGTCTGTTTAAATCCCTAGTAAAGTTGTAGATATTATAGAGTCAATTCAGAGAAATTTTCTTTGGTTAGGGGTGGAAGAAAGAAAGAGATTGGCTTTAGTTGCTTGGGACAAGGTTTGTACCCTGAAGAAGTGGGGAGGTTTGGGGATCCGCCCTTTAAGAGTTACAAACCAGGCTCTCCTGGATAAGCAAATCTGGCGAATCCATGATGAGAAAAAAGAATGGAATGAAATTATTCACAACAAATACCTCTACTCCTTCCCTCATATATCAGACTTTATGATGTCTAATGTGAAGGTGCGGGGCTCTTTTATTTGGAATTGTATCCAGCAAGCTAAGGAGAAGGCCTTTAAGGGTGCTAAGTGGCTTTTGGGTACTGGCAGGAGAATTAAGTTCTGGGAAGATTGTTGGCTAAAAGATTTTCCTCTAAATTCTATTCCTGCTCTCCAACCTTTTATTGATATATGCATTTAGAGATTTGGTCTGTGGGCTAAAGATTACTGGGAGAACCAGTCCTGGGTTGATCTATCTGATGTAGATTTTTTGCTTTAGCCCTTGATGTTGGATTTGAATGTCTGGAAAGTAGATTCTACCAAGGAGGATAACCTGATATGGGGAATGCTCCCTTTGGGAGTCTTTTTTGTTGCTTCCGCCATTGAGATTTTGTTGAAGCCGTCGGATCCTCTTCCCTTTTGGGCCCAGGTTTGGGATAAACAACTTACTCCTAAAATTAACATTTTTTATTGGTTGGTTTTGCAGAATAAGATTCTTACTACTGATAATCTCCAAAAGAGAGGTATGATTCTGCCTAACAGATGTTTTCTCATTAAGAATGTTGAGGAATCAGTCTTCCATATGGCTATTGACTGTCGATACTCCGGAGAATTTTGGTGCCTCACCTTGCAATGCTAGAAGGTTTGCTTGATTTTCCCTAATAATATGGAGAATTTTTTTCATCCAGTGGAGAAATGTTGTGGTTCCCATGGATAGGTTGTTGTAGAACATCATTGCCCCTCATGTTATTTGGAAACTATGGCAAGAACACAATGACAGAGTTTTTAGAGATATTGCCCTGCCTTCGGTGGTGATTGCTGAAAAGATTAAGAGAAGCATCAAGGAGAATTATAATGTCTTCAATGGAGTTAAGTTGGACTTTAATGTTGGAGACACTACTGGTACCAAAGCTAAATCCTCCTCCCAGCGTTAGAATTCCATATGGCTTTCTCCCCCTCCAGGCTGGATTAAAGCCAATTTTGACGGTGCAACGAAGGGTAATCTGGGCCCTACTGGTTGTGGAGATACAATTCGGGATGACATGGCCAATTGTCTTGCTACCATAGAATTCCCCATTGGTGTCCAGACCAACCACGTGGCGGAGGCGATGGCTCTCCTTCAAACATTAAAAAATATTAATGAGGAAATTCCCTCGAACATGTGGATTGAAGGTGATTCGATGAATATATTAAATTGCATAAAAGGAATTACTAAGCCATCATGGTCTATCGAGGCGATTATTGATGAGGCTCGCATAATCATTAATTATTTCAAGAATGTCATTATTTCACATAACTTCAGGGAGGCAAATTGTATTGAGTATGCATTGGCAAATATTGTTGTTAAGGACGAGGACATCATGACCTGGCATGTGGTAGTGATTTGACCATTGAGGTGAAGGCCAAGTTGGCATATGATCTGACTCACAGCAAAAGAGCAGATTTGGAAAATCTCAAAAATCCCTGACAAAAATATGCAAGTCATTAAATTAATTTAAAAGGGTTATGGAAAGTCTTGTCTTTTTCAAGGTTGCTAAGTGTAGACAAGCATATACTAGCACTTTTTATAATTTGAATTTGGCTATTGTGCTCTATCTCTATTTTGTTTCCACCATTGCTATTGAGATTCTGTTCTCAGAGGGTATCATGGGTGGTGGGCTTAACCGTAAGGAGCCGAAGAACTGTAAAAAAATGGAAGAATTATACTGATGTCTGGGATAAGCTCAACAAGGGTAGCCTCACTACCTACATGGATCTAAAGATGCAGTCACGAAAGCTTTTGTTGAGAGTTGGAAGGATGGTACTGTGGTTATTTGGGGAATGGATATTAAAATTATCATAGACCTTATTGCTAAAGTGACTGGATTGAATACCAAGGGCATGAAGTTTTACAGAGATAAGAAAATATTCTAGAAGGCTATCCAGCACTTCCCAAAGGAAAATGCGGAGGCTGAAAGTCTGGTGAAAGATTCTGGGGGATGCTATGATGTCACTCCATCAAGCAGTTCTGGGCGAAGGTACTTACTGTTGTAATGAAGTATATCTCCCTGGATGGGAGGTATAAAAGGGATCACTCATACCATTTTGCAATGTTCTGTCATTTCAGACACAAGGTTAGGGTTTCATTTCCTTTTTACCTTTTGCATTCTCTCCATCATAGTATTATCAACCATAGGAAAAAAGAGAGCAATCTCATTCTGCATGAGAACCTCATTCTTTTAATTGTTGAGCATGTTAAGAAAATTGCGGTTAGTAGCCCTCTTATTATCTCGCCTAGAGACTTTGGTTCTGCTAAGGCCTCTAGTAAATGGATTCGGGTGGGGGAGGATATTGCAGAGCCAACTGTTAAAAAATTTAAATTTGAAAAATATAAAGGTATGGATACGAAATTTGATGGCGAGAGTGCTGACGGTTAGGAGGATACCGATTATATCCCGCACTCCCAGTCTGAAGATGAGAGTAAGGAGTCCCTGTCGGTTTCAGTGAGTGTTCAGAGACAAAGAGGACAAGTCTGTGTTTTCCCATGTCGCCAAGGATAAAGGGATTGAACCTAAAGACATCGAGGGGGATGTGGGTGGTCAGAAAGTTACTATATTGGTCAACTATGCTAGCTTTGAAGATCATGATGGTCCCATTTCTCCAAAGCTTGAAGTGGTCATGGAGGTGCAGTTAGTGAGGAAGGAGGATGATACCCCTGGTCTGGACACTGTTGAGAAGGGTAATGTCCCTTCTAGTTCTAGGAATATTCCTTTTTTCTAGAATGGTTGACATGTAGGAACAGAATGTGCAACTCCTTCAAGATGACTTGGACGACAAAATTGAACCCCCTTTTGGAGTTCTCCAAACTGCGAAGGCGATGTTGATGTACTCATTCCGCCTTATGAAATGGGTATTCAAGGAAATAAAAAGCCTCCACCTCAACTTTCGTTCCCTCTCTACTAGATTTGATCTTCTTCAGGAAAATGTAGATTCTGGGTCAGCTGGGATTGATGGTAATAAGGACAAAGAGGAGGAGAATAATATGAAGAACCTGCGGGACAGATTTGACATCCCGAAGAACACTCTAAAGAAGCACATGAAGGATAATAACATTTGTATGGGTTCTTCTATGGAGTGCTTTAACACCATCAAATCGGAGTTGGATGCTGGGTCTCCTACCATGAAGATTGAGGATGATAAAGATGATGAGGAGGATGCTGGTCCGGGCAAGCGCACACGTTATGCTAAAAAGAAGAAAATCCAAGACAGGACCTTGGAACTCTCAGAATTCAATGCTGCTATCAAGAAGGTGTTTGAGGCTAAGAAGGAAGCAGAGGGCACTCTTCTGGAGTTTGCCTAGGTCCTGTTGTTCCACTATTATTTTGCTGGATCATTTTTTGGTTTTTGATTGCTGAGTGGTTTAGCTGGTTTCTAATTTTTTTCTCTGGATTTTTGTGCTGGTCCTGGGTTTCATGGGCTGGGATTCAGTCCTATTTCAGTTTAGTGGACTTATCACCTATTTCTTTTTTTGTAATGGTTGTAAGGGGGTTCGGGTCCCCATAAAACCTATTTTTACTAGCAATCAAAAACATGTATGTATGTACATGTATATATATACATATATGTACACACACACACACACATGTATGCATATATATGTATGTATGTACATATATATCTACACACACACACATATATACATGTATATACATACATATATACATATATATGCATGTATGTATGTATGTATATACATACATATATATATATATATATGTATATGTATGTATATATATACATATGTGTGTGTGTGTGTATAGGTGCACTTGACGTGTGAATGTTTCAGTGATAGCAGGTACTGGGCATCAACTTCACCTGGCTCCATAGGTTTGAGCATGTCTATATCCCCGACGGTGGTTAACAAGAGTTTCATATGGCCATCATACTACCCAGCCTAATTGTCATTCCTAATTTGGGCGATAATCACCAAATCACCCATCTGATTACCACATAGTAATGTATGGTTATCCCTTGCATATTGTGAAAGACCAATAATGTGTGTTTGTGCATATATTTCTTGCTAGTTTACTATTGGATACCGACAAATATGTCATATGACTGCTTGATTTAATTGGAATTAAATAATTTATTTGGTTTTGAGATTTTGAAAGTTTTTTTTATAATCTTGACTTAAGTGTTTTATAATATTTAATTGTTTTTCAGAAAGAACCCTTTTAATTGTGAGAAAAGCTCATTTTTAAATCACTTGTTATGTTGAAGGCATTCTCTATATGAAGTGAAAATTAAGCACTTTAAACGGAAAACTCTTGAAATGGGTTGAAAAATGCCTTTCTGCAACTAAGAATTAACAATCAAGAAAATTTCTATCCTTGTAATGCTAACATAAGTTGAAAATGGAATTAACACTATTCAGAGAAGATGTGCATGGCAAAGAATGGAACAAAGAAACCGAATTCCTCTAATATACTGAAAAATCAAAGGCCTCCCTTAAAGTTATAGTGGAGAAGAGATGCCTCATAAATAGAGCTTGCAATGCAAAGGTCACTTAGGAAGTTATACAATGATATCGAAATGCTATGGAAAAAGGTCATTCCACACAAATTCTTGAGATTTCCCGCCTTCCCTAAAACTAAATAAATGAAATAACAGAGCTGATCGGTAATGTTTGCTGTAATCAGACAAAACTCGAGTCTTTTTCTATGGGATGACCTCATTTCATGCTGAAATCATTATAATTGTCTAAAATAAAAGCATTGGCTTGAAGATTCATTTTAAACAAGCAAAGAATTTAGTAAACGCTGAGGAGAGGTTGAGATAGTATATGGTTGACATTTTCAGGTGGAGAAGTTAATATCATGGGGTTTCACGCTGACTCACAAATGGGGTCCTCTGTATCAGACAATCAATTAATTCTCTTTCAAGCTTCAATATCATTCTTGAGAAGGCAGAATATTAATGACTTTCAGATTCCTTACCAGATTAGACATTGTTTAGTATTCTCTGGAGTTTTTTTAATCTTGTAATGAGAACTGTTAATCATGGATTTTAAATTTGTTTGTCTGATTAAAATAAAAGGAAAATTAATTTATTTTGATATTGATTTTAGATATCATTGGTTGAATGTTTTGGGTTCTTATTTTAGTCTTTATGTTAACCAAACAAAATGTTTAATTTATATAATTTGATAGTCAAAGGAAGATCTAATTTGTTGATTATGATATATTTGTATATTAAGGAAGATCTAATTTGTTGATTATGATATGCTTGTATATTGATGACAAAACTATACATTCAACCACTAAGTACATTTAATGATTTTATTTTAGAGATTTTGGGAGATAAATTAGGAACAAATTTTATATATGCACTACAATAATACACTTTTATTTCATTTTTTTTCGTTTAATACATTACAAAATTACATATGAATTTGGTCTTCGACATTATAGGAACCATTCCCTAATAATATGAGTTGTTCTAACAACTTAGATACATATAATCTCTTGTACAACTAATAATATATATTTCTTCTTATAATATTCTAACAAACCACACTAACAATATTATGTTCTAAGAATAATATTAAGTTGTTTGTCAACAATTTTATAGCTAACCTAAATACCTATGTGAACACTAATTCCCAACACCCTCGTCCCCCAGTGTGAACATGGGGCGAAATCACATCATAATATTTAATGACCACATTCAGAAGCTCACCAAAAATATAAGATAAGAGTAGGGACATACACATCTACTCATGTCAAGCAATAGCGGAACTAGCCTCACTACGCTTAGTGTACTTTCATCCATGGATAGGGACAAACACATCTACTTGTGGAACCGAGGATAAGGACTAACACATATATCCAAGGTTTTACATAAGGTTTGGATAGGGACAAACACATCTATCCAACATCAAGGTCATGAACATGGAGAAACACATCTTCTCACAATAAATAGTCACAAGAGATGGTGAATTCCTCTACAAATTTGAGTACAATAGGCTTTGATTAAAAAAATTGATGAAACATTCTCAAGAATTTACTAGCATACCCATGGGCATCAACAATTAACACAACAGGTTTAAACTTCTTCTATGTAGTGCCTCCTGTGTTTGCATTCTATCATTTCTTATTCTTTTGATCCAAGGTAGACTTTGTATAGGGTTTATTATGTGAAAGTTTGTATATAATTCTTTTGTATTGGCATTCTTGTGATGCATCATATATGCATGATGACTCTGTGATGATGTGGCATGATATTAAATGACGGTGTGTGTGTGATATTGACGCAATCATGACATGAGTTTCCCCAATGACGATGGTCTAACCATGCAAAAAGAGTCAACACAATGGAAACAACCAACTCAGAAACAAGAAAAGAAAATCAAGATGCTACAATAGATCTTCGCATTCTCTCAAATCCAAGATTTACATCAAATTGGCCTGCAACATGCAGATTACAAACTTTCAGCATATACGCATGATTACAACAAAAACTAGATCTAAATCCTTATGCTAACCTGCCAAGACTATCTCCCAAGATCTACCACTACTTCCAAGCTTCACCACTACCCCTCAACAAAGATCAAAGGCCTTAATATATATAGCCTTCACAACACATATGTCCACCAGAACAATTACATTTTCCAAGACTAAGAAAATGTATCGTGTACAAATATAGGTCAAGACTTGAATCATAAGATATCAATGCCAAGATGTAGAAATGAAGTGCGATCTAAGAGACGTTGGCCAAAGATCTTAGAACATTGTGATATGAGCCACAAAGCTTTGTTGATTGGGAAAATGCTTTGTGAGACCGTAAAACTCCATCTGACCATAAGAAGATGAAGAACATGTTAATCTCTAAGTTCTGTTGATGATTAGTGACCAACACTCAGTCATTCACTTAGGCAGTTTAAATTGGCTATCACTGTGGCCGAGCTAAAACTATGCAAGGCCGAGCAACATTGCCGAGCAATTTTTCAGTTTGCCTAGTTACATTGCCGAGCCGAGTAGGTCATAGAGATGTTAAGTGCCGAGTGATAGACAAGTCAAGTGTCGAGCAGAACAGTTTTTGTATACATGTCTAGAATGATACAAACTTCAAGGATAAGTGATCTGGCTGACTTATATAAGCTTTTTGGGCCGACTTATGTATGCATTTAATATTCTTCTATGGAGTTAGTTATGCATTTAATTATTTTATCCTATGCATGATCTATTGTAAACATTAATTGTAATACCATCAAGGTATGGGTATTAGATCTTGATCGTTGATCTAGATCTTGCTATCAGATTTGAACAAGTATATTAGATTGCTTCTAAACCCTATTTTGTATGTGTGTGTAAGGAGAGAGTAGACGAATTGTCTAGTAATTGCATTTTGAAGTGAAATGCACAGAGGGTTATTTTGTTAAGAAGCAGAGATCAAGAAGAGTGAGAACACAGTGAACAACAGAGTAAAGTCATATCAGGTTATGAGATCACAGAAGGTACTGGAAAGAGGAGATCCGTCATCAGCATCAAAGTGCATAACGAAGGATCAATACTTGAGACATTCTAATCATTGTATCAGGTGAAAATCTCTTAACATAGTGGTTCTAAAAGACCTTTCTTTATCTCCTAACAGAGTGCTTACTTTATTGTAAGTTGAAATCCTTTAATAGGGTAGATTGTAATGATCTTTAGCTCTTAAATAGGCAGACCTTTAATAGGGTAGATTACATTTTGTAATTAACATTTGTAACCTTAACAGGTACACTTTATTACTGCAGTAGTGGAGAATTTTGTGGGTGTCATCCCCACCCTAGTTTTACCTTTTTGGGTTTCTGGGTTACCAAGTTATTGTGTTATGTGTTATTTATTTCATTGTGTGGATGCTATTTGAGATTACATTAGATTCATATATGTATGAATGTGGATCAGTTTGTTTTAAGTGTTTAATTT
>MU224454.1:2220714-2257653 GCA_018584345.1 Thuja plicata
TATATATATATATATGTATATATATATATATATATATATATGATTTTACACTATGGATGCACATTATCTCTATAAAACTAATAATATATATTTTAAAATGTAAAATTCACTTGTAATAATAATAATCACCTAACACTATGAAATACCAATTATGGAAAACTTAATAAAATCTTGCATAAAGGTTGATATTGCATCATATAAAAGCCTCTTATTTTGGGAACCTTGATGCATTTGATAAGTTTGAGAGTGACGACTAGAAAATTGATTTATTAGTTAATGGAACTTGACATGCACAGGTCACAAGGTTGATTTTTTTATCATGAGTGTAGCATGATTGGAGCTTTAACTCTTGGATTTGTTCCACCGAATAGGAAGGTGTCTCACATATCAAAACTAGCAATATTTGTGTTCAAGAGGAGATCAAAGCACACCATTTCTTAAGAATCCATGCCATCTCTTTCACCATTTTCATGCCCTTGAAGATTTGCCCATCGCAAACCATAACTGCCAAACTTTTGTGGGTAAACACTCCCAGTACTTCCTTGCTCTACTTCTTACAAAATATGTTAATAAAGGGATGTCTGAATGGCCTCTGTACAATAAAGAAGCTCCCAAAATAAATTCAATATAAACCATTGTGAAATTGTCTTTCAATGCTAAATTCAAGAGTTAAAATACCTCATTCTCTTCATTTTTGTAATAGTCACATGTGCCACAAATCTCATACAAGATAAAGCTTCTCCTTGAAATCCTCGAGAGTGGTCTACCTCTCACACAGTATAGGTGATTCTTCATATCAAATATCGTGGTCATTGTTGGAGATTTGAATGATCATAATACCTTTGTCTTTGATATAGACATTTATAGGTAGTGATTGAAGCCAATATGTTCTCTACCAATCATTCATAGTAAAAATTGGGTGCTAAATAACTTTTGAACACGAAACATGCTTTCTTTGTCACAACTAAACACTAGGAATTAGAATAAAATATTTTTTGTTTGACTAACAAAACATAATCAATCGTCCTCTAAAATATTATCCAAATATGAATTTCTCTACAGATTGAGTAAAATGGGCTTTGATTAAAAAATATTTGATGAAATCTTAACAAAATTTCATGAGCATACTCATGGGAATCAACAATGAATGCAACAGGTATAAAATTCCTCTATATAATACCTCATGTGTTTCCATTTTATCATTGCTTATCCTTTTGATCCAAGCTAGACTTTGTAAATGGTTTATCATGTGATTGTTTGTGTATCATCATTTTGTATTGACATTCTTGTAATGCATCCAATTACTACTATATTCTTTTGTTCATATGATGTCACTGTTGATGTGAATAGTAGGTTATACTTGTGATTTCGGTGATGGTTATATATGCATGATGACTTTGTGATGATATGGTATGGTATAATATGGTGATGTTTTGATACATTTACATATATAGATGATATTTTGGCAATATTGAGTTGGTTTTGACTTCATGTTGTGTACTGATGTTGTGCAACTGATTTGATGAGATGCTATGTTTTTTATTTTAAAGCAGCTAGGAACAAGGGGGTTGACCCAAAAGTATAGGAGGCAGAGGCTCAAAAAGACCCATTCACCAAAAGAAACAGAGTGACCACCCACAGCACAATCACAACACAGTCAGTCGATTCCCTTCTTTAACACCAAAAACAACAGGCAACCATAGGGATTCAAAAAGCTTCTCCCCAACATAGCAAAATAAAAAGTAAACTTACGGATACTGAACTTAACCATACTAATAGAAAAATCATCCCGCAAGGCTATCCAACCGAGAGTACCTATAATAGTATCAATTTTAAACAACAAGCCCACAGGTCTAAAGCCATAGAAATTAAAGCAGAAAGCAAAAAACCCCAAATTGTGGCTACCGACCGAAATCACCACATGACCCCTCTAGTAAGCCCAGCTATTTATCATTATGGCGATGACTGAGCACTCTGGTCCAATCATTAGCAAGGAATTGCAAGGAATGAGATGTCATGTTATTGTTCATGTATTATTGTTGTTTTGGTTCGAGCAATATGTTATATGCTCATTATGTCGCTAATGATATTTAATATTATTTATGATATTTGAGGTAATTAGTTAGATGAAATTATTATTCCAATGTTTAGATGATAATTATAGGTGAAAAGTGGTGATGTCTTTAAATGCATATTTTTGTATAGGGTTTCAAGGCCCCTTCAAAACCTATTGTTACCTTAATCAAAAACATTTAAATGCATCAGAATGATTACGCTGCTAAAATTCCCTTTTTAATGATTTATGTTATTTGATTATTTTATATGCACTTTGGGTGTGTGTGTAAGGATAGTCTTCGAGCAGGAAATAATTTTCAAATCTCAAGGGTTCCCCAGCCAAGCATGGAGGCCTGGTTGCAGGCTTTGGTTTTGGTGTAGGTCTGGAGAATGTCACGGTGGACACAGTTAATCCTTCAGCTGACTCTCTAGTACTGATTTTGAGTTTGGCATTGCAGGTGTCAGATTCTGCTCTGTGTGGTAAGGAGAATCAACCTTCTAGTCAAGCTGTCACGGCATGTTCCTCACCTTTGTTGAGTATAGCCATGATTCCTTCGAAGGAAGTTTTTTCTCATCCTTTTCCTCTTGGCCCACTAATGGTCATAGAGAATATCTTAGAGAATAGGCCTAGCCCTTCTGTGATGGAAAAGAGCTCCAAGGGCCCACTAGTGGGGTCCCAAGAAGAGACAAGCACTGAGAATGTTGAGGTGAACCCCTCTACAACCAAAAAGTGGTCGGAAGTCCTGGGAGACAAACAAGTGGGAAAGACTTCTTCTTCTGCTGGAGCTGTGAAAGTAGGTTTTCTGGCTGGTGAAGTCTCTATTTTTGTTCTTGAGTCTCTGGTGGATCACTCTATTTTTTCCATGGAGTTCACTCTGGTTGGTAAGTTCCTGGGCCCTCAGCCCAATATTGAACTATTTAGATCTTTTTTTAAGAAGAGATGGTTTTTGAAGGGTCAGGTCGACATAGCTTCTTTACCTAAGAGGTTTTAATCCTTTGCCTTTTCTAATAAAGAAGATCAGGATTATGTCCTGTGTGGGGGTCCTTGGATGTTTGGAAGAACAATTGTGGCCTTCTGTAAATGGACCCCAAACTGGGATTACTCTAAAATTTTCTTCAAGCCCACTCCGGTCTGGTTCAGGTTTCCTGGCTTGCCTCTCGAATACTAGAACGAGGAAGTCTTCAAGGGCCTTGCTTCCACTTTTGGTGGGGAGCTTCTTTTGATTGATACAATGATGGCAGCCAAATCCCATTAGGTTTTTTCCAGGATCTGTGTCAAAATTTGTCAGTTTGATAACCTTCCTTTGGTTATTAACATCAACTCTAAACTGGGTATTTGGAAGCAGGAAGTGGAATTTGAATCCCTTCCCTTCGACTGCTTCGTGTGTCACAAAATGGGTCATTGGGCAAAGAATTGTTTGAAGAAAGTAAAAAAGGATCCTAAAACAATGGTTTTTGACCCAAATTCTCCTAAGGAGCCCAAACAAATCTGGAAGGAGAAGAAGCCTCTAGTTCTGGCTGAAGGTGAGAGCATTAACAAGGTCGATCTGGTTCTGGAAGGCAGCCAAGGTGACACGGTCGAATCTAATCGGATAGAAAACCTGGAAGAGGGGGAATTTGTGGATTTTGTTACCCATGTATTACACTCTCTAATGAAGGTGTTGCATGTGGAGGTTTTTTTTCCTATCCAGACTGATGATATCAACCTCAAGAGCTTACAGTTCAATCAAGAAGGAGCCTTGCTTACTGTTTAGTCAGATAGTGATGCAATGGGGGAGGATTCCACACCTAGCGATCCTGAAAAGTTAGAGGAGGAGGATTTTTCCTCTGCTCCAAATACCCAGTTTGGTAGTGGAGATGAAGATCTTTTTTCTTGTGAAGGTTCGAATATTTTGGACCTGATTGGAGCTCCCTGGACCACTCATATGGTGGAGAAACAAAAAAAATATCAATGAAAGCTATCAACCTATGGTTCAAAGGGAGTGATTACTCGTAGCAGGGCTGATGGGGGATCTAAGGTTTGAAGCTTGAAGGCAGATGTAGGATCTCAAAATAGAACCCCAGGAAGAACCTCTAAAAAAGATATCAAAGAAAGAGAAAGCAAAAAGGATATAGCGGATGTTAAGAAACTGACCATCCAGGAAGTCTGCACTTCGGTTAAGAAATGAAAGCTATTTCATGGAATATTAGGGAGTTGAATGCCTCCCACAAGTAGGATACAATTAGGAACCCGGTAAGAGATCATAAACTTGTTATCATTCTTGTTCAAGAAACTAAAATGGTAAAAGATGAGGTTGCAAAAAATTAGAATCTTCAAAAATGGTGGTGTTGCTAGATCCAGCTCTAATGGAGCCTCGGGTGGTATTGTTGTCTTTTGGAACCAGAATAATATTAGAGGTGAAATTCTAAATAATGATGTGAACTGTTTGAGCATTAAATTTCTCCACATCAAGTCTGATTTTGAATGGGTTTCTACTAATATCTATGCTCCTAAGTCCAAAGCTGGCAGGGATAAATATTGGAAGATTATTGAGAATCAAAGGCTTTCTTTCAGTGATTCTCCCTGGCTGGTTATGGGAGATTTTAACTGTCCTTTGAAAGATAATGAAAGGTTTTGAGGGGTTGATAGCTTGAGTCAACTAGAGTGTAGAGTTGAGCTCATGGATTTTTTTAATAGATGGGCTCTTGTTGATATTGATCTTTAGGGTGTTATTATACTTGGTCTAATAGAAAAGTGGGAGAAAACCTTATTCAGGTTCGTTTGGATCATGCCTTGATCTCTGGAAGCTGGCTCAATAACTTTTGTTGCTCGCTTTCCTCTATCACAAAGGTTGGATCATATCACCTCCCCCTCTCCTTTTTTGTTGATCTGATGAAGGTTAAGGGAAATTTCCCCTTCAGATTTGAATAAATGTGGATTGATCATCCAGATTTAGAGCAGAGAATTAGGGATTGGTGGAATGTTAACATTCGGGGGTCAGCTATGTTTCGGGTGTCTAAGAAACTCCAGCATATAAAACTAAATATTAAATCTTGGAGTAAGGAAGTGTTTGGTGACATCTTCAAATTCAAGCTAGATCTACAAAAGGAACTAGATGTTATTCAGAATACTGTCTAGCAGATAGATATGTCTCAAGACCTTAAGGATAGGGAGACGAGTCTTTTGGCCAAAACTCATAACATCATTTCTAAAGAGGAAGTGTACTGGAGACAAAGGTCTAGATCTCTATTGTTGAAGGCTAGAGATAAGAAAACCGGGTTCTTCCACATGTCTGCCTCCAAACATAGAGCTTCAAATAGAATTTCCAAACTCAGGTTAGTTTATGGAGTGGTTAGTAATGAAAGGGATATTTCTTTGGCTATGGTTGACTTTTTTTCCTCCCTTCTTTCCAAAGATCACTCACTTTCCATGGTTAATCAAGCCTTGCTTCTTGAGTATATCCCTTCCTTAGTGGATGATGTTACTAATAATTAGTTGACTATCATCCCCTCCTCAAAGGAAATCAAGTTAGCTACTTTCTCTTTTGAGAGCAACAAGTCCCTGGGCCCAGACGGGTTTCCCTTGTTTTTCTTTCAAAAGTTCTAGTACATTGTGGGTCGGTATATCTGTAATGTTGTTAAAGAATTCTTTGGGTCTAGAACTATGCTTAAAGAAATTAATGCTACTTTCATTTCCTTGATCCCCAAGTCTCGTAGTGTTGTTTCGGTTGACTCCTTTAGGCCGATCAGCTTATGTAACTCAGTTTATAAAATTTTCTCCAAGGTTCTCACTCTTAGATTGATGGTTATCCTTCCCAATATTATTTCCCCCCAGCAGAGTGGTTTTGTTCCAGGTAGGAAAATTCTTGATTCCATCATGAAGTTGCATGAGGTCATTCATTCTACCCACTCCTCTTCCAACCATGGTTTCCTTTTGAAGCTCGATTTCTTGAAGGCTTATGACCAGGTGGAATGGGATTTTTTAATCAAGATTCTCCAATCCTTTGGTTTCTGTGATAAATTATTGTAGCTTGTTACCCAACTTATTAGTACTTCAATGGCTATATTTATTGTGAATGGCTCTTCTTCCCCTTTCTTCAAGCCTTCCAAGGGGCTTCGTCAAGGTGATCCCTTGTCCCCCATTCTCTTCGCTATTCTGGCAGAGGGTCCTGGTCATTATTTTTAGAAATTGGCTATTGGTGGATATTTAAAGGGCCTCATTCCTTCCACTGCTTCTAGGCCTTTCTCCCATGAGAAATTTGTGGATGACACGGTTATTATGAGGTCTTCTACTATCTAAAAGGCCAGAATGATAAAACAAACTCATTCTAGTTATTCTCAGGCCACTAGTCAAATTGTTAATTGGAATAAGAGTTCTTTGTATTTCATTAATACGCTGGAGGAAAGAAAAAATAGAATTGCTAGAATTATTGGGTGTGATATTGGTGCTTTTCCTGCATCCTACCTTGGTCTTCCTTTGGGCTTGAAAACTTCTGACTCCTTTTGGGCATGTGTTGTGAACAGATTCAATAGGAAATTAGTGGGCTGGAAGGGAGCTCTTTTGAGTCAAGCAGGTAAACTTCAACTTCTGAAAGCTTCTCTGCATAGTCTCCCCATCTATGCCCTGAGTCTATTTAAAATCCCTGGTAAAGTTGCAGATATTATAGAGTCAATTCAGATAAATTTTCTTTGGTCAGGGGTGGAAGAAAGAAAGAGATTGGCTTTTGTTTCTTGGGACAAGGTTTGTACCCCGAAGAAGTGGGGAGGTTTGGGGATCCGCCCTTTAAGAGTTACAAACCAGGCTCTCCTAGATAAGCAGATTTGGCAAATCCATGATGAGAAAAAAGAATGGAATGAAATTATTCACAACAAATATCTCTACTCCTTCCCTCATATATCAGATTTTATGATGTCTAATGTGAAGGTCCAGGGCTCTTTTATATGGAATTGTATCCAACAAGCTAAGGAGAAGGACTTCAAGGGTGCTAAGTGGATTTTGGGTACTGGTAGGAGAATTAATTTCTGGGAAGATTGCTGGCTAAAATATTTTCCTCTGAATTCTATCCCTTCTCTCCAGCCTTTTATTGATATATGCATTCATAGATTTGGTCCGTGGGCTAAAGATTACTGGGAGAACTAGTCCTGGGTTGATCTATTTGATGTAGATTTTTTTCTTAAGCCCTTGATGCTGGATCTAAATGTTTGGAAAGTAGATTCTACCAAGAAGGATAACCTAATATGGGGAATGCTCCCTTCTGGAGTCTTTTCTGTTGATTCCACCATTGATATTTTGTTGAAGCCGCCAGATCCTCTTCCCTTTTGGGCCCAGGTTTAGGATAAACAACTAACTCCTAAAATTAACATTTTTTATTGGCTGGTTTTGCAAAATAAGATTCTTACTATTGATAATCTCCAAAAGAGAGGTATGATTCTACCTAACAGATGTTTTCTCTTTAAGAATGTTGAGGAATCGGTCTTCTATATGGCTATTGACTATTGATACTCCAGAGAAGTTCGGTATCTCACCTTGCAATGCTGGAAGGTTTGCTTGGTTTTCCCGAATAATATGGAGAATTTTTTTTAGCGTTTAGAGATATTGCTCTGCCTCTAGTGGTGATTGCTAAAAATATTAAGAGAAGCATCAACAAGAATTGTAGTGTCTTCAATGGAGTTAAGTTGGACTTTAATGTTGGAGACACTACTGTACCAAAACTAAATCCTCCTCCCAACGGGAGAATTCCATATGGCTTTCTCCCCCTCCAAGCTGGATTAAAGCCAATTTTGATGATGTGACGTAGGGTAATCTGGGCCCTGTTGGTTGTGGAGGTATAATTGGGGATGAGATGGCCAATTGTCTTGCTGCCATGGCATTCCCCATTGGTGTCCAAACCAACCACGTGGCGGAGGCAATGGCTCTCCTTCAAACATTATAAATTATTAATGAGGAAATGTCGTCAAACATGTGGATTGAAGGTGATTCAATGAATTTATTAAATTGCATAAAAGGAATTACTAAGCCATCATGGTTTATCAAGGCGATTATTGATGAGGCTTGCATAATCATTAATTCTTTCAAGAATGTCATTATTTCGCATAACTTCAGGGAGGCAAATTGTATTGCGGATGCATTGGCAAACATTGTTGTTGAGGACAAGGACATCATGACCTGGCATGTGATAGTTATTTGACCATTGAGGTGAAGGCCAAGTTGGTGTATGATCTGACTCATAGCAAAAGAGTAGATTTGGAAAATCTCAAAAAGCCCTGATGAAAATACGCAAGTCATTAAATGTAGTTAAAAGGGTTACGAAAAGTCTTGTCTTTTTCAAGGTTGCTAAGTTTAGACAAGCGTATACTAGCACTTTCTACAATTTGAATTTGGCTATTGTGCTCTATCTCTATTTTTTTTTCTGCCATTGCTATTGAGAGTCTATTCTCGGAGGGTATCATGGGTGGTGAGGTTAACCGTAAGGAGCCAAAGAATTGTAAAAAATGGAAGAATTATACTGATGTCTAGGATAAGCTCAATAAGGGTGGCCTCACTACCTACATGGAGCGCCTTCATGGATCTAAAGATGCAGTCACAAAAGTTTTTGTTGAGAGTTGGAAGGATGGTATTATGGTTATTTGGGGAATGGATATTAAAATTATCAAAGACCTTATTGCTGAAGTGACTGGATTTAATATGAAGGGCATGAATTTTTACAAAGATAAGAAGATATCCCAGAAGGCTATCCAACACTTCCCAAAGGACAAGGTAGAGGCTGAAAGTCTGGTGAAAGATTCTGGGGGATGTTATGATGTCACTCCATCAAGGAGTTCTGGGAGAAGGTGCTTACTGCTATAATGGAGTATATCTCCCTGGATGGGAGGTATAAAAGGGCTCACTCATAACATTTTGTGCTACTTTGTCATTTCAGACACAAGGTTAGGGTTTCATTTCCTTTTCACCTTTTGCATTCTCTCCATCATAGTATTATCGACCACAAGAAAAAGAGAACAATCCCATTCTACATGAGGACCTCATTCTTTTAATTGTTGAGCATGTTAAGAAAATTACGGTTGGTAGCCCTCTTATTATCTCACCTAGAGACAAACACAAGTAGATAGGGACAAACACATCTACTTGTGGAACTGAGGATAAGGACTAACACATATATCCAAGGTTTTACATCAAGTTTAGATATGGACAAACACATCTATCGAACATCAAGGTCACGAACATGGAGAAACACATCTTCTCACAATAAATAGTCACAAGAGTTGGTGAATTCCTCTACAGATTTGAGTACAATAGGCTTTGATTAAAAAAATTGATAAAAAATTCTCAATAATTTACAAGCATACCAATGGGCATCAACAATTAACACAACAGGATTAAAATTCTTCTATGTAGTGCCTCCTATGTTTGCATTCTATCATTTCTTATCCTTTTGATCCAAGGTATACTTTGTATATGGTTTATTATGTGACAGTTTGTATATCATTCTTTTGTATTGGCATTCTTGTGATGCATCATATATGCATGATGACTATGTGATGATGTGGCATGATGTTAAATGACGATGTGTGTGTGTGTGTGTGTGTGTGTGTGTGATATTGACACAATCATGACATGAGTTTCGCCAATGACGATGCTCTAACCATGCAAAAAGAGTCAACACAATGGAAACAACCAACTCAGAAACAAGAAAAGAAAATCAAGATGCTACAATAGATCTTCATATTCTCTCAAATCTAAGATTTACATCAAATTGGCCTGCAACATGCAGATTATAAACTTTCAACATACATGCATGATTACAACAAAAACTAGATCTAAATCCTTATGCTAACTTGCCAAGGCTATTTCCCAAGATCTACCACTACTTCCAAGATTCACCACTACCCCTCAACAAAGATTAAAATCCTCAAAATATAGAGCCTTGACAACATATATGTCTACCAGATCAATTACATTTTCCAAGACTAAGAAAATGTATCATGTACAAATACAGGTCAAGACTTGAGTCATAAGATATTAATGCCAAGATGTAGAAATGAAGCGCAATCCAAGAGATGTTAACCAAAGATCTCAGAACATTGTGATATGAGCCACAAAGCTTTGTTGATTGGGAAAATGCTTTGCGAGACCGTAAAACTCCATCTGATCGTAAGAAGATGAAGAACGCATAGAACTGACCCTGAATCTTTAATATCTTCAAAGTGAAGTAGCCAATTGAGGTGTGACCCCTAGCATAAGTAAAACATGATGTCCAAAACCAACCCTGGGGTTCGCAACAAGAAATGATCCAAAACTTATAGGGAACACCACTAAAACACAAAAACTAGAAAACAAGAACAAAACTGAAAGGAAATATTTTTGGGTGATGCAAGATTGCCAACGGCCCAAGGATTTGTTACAGTAAAAAGGTATTTTAACTTATTAATTAAATCATTATTTATTTAATTATTAAGACACCTTATTCACTTATTAATTAAATCATTATTGATTTAATTCTTAAGTCACTTTTTATCTCTAGTTCACTTAAGCTAAACTTTAGGCATATGATAATTACTTTTTTTTCAGGTGGAGCAGTTAATATCATGGTGCTTCACGCCGACTCACAAATGGGGTCCTTTGTATCAGAAAATCAATTAATTCTCTTTCATGATTTAATATCATTCTACGAAAGGCAAAATATTAACGACTTTTTGATTCCTTACCAGATTAGATATTGTTTAGTATTCTCTGGAGTTTTTTAATGTTGTAATGAGAACTGTTAATCCTGGATTTCAAATTTGTTTGTATGCTTTAAAAAAAAAAAATTATTTTGTTTCTATTGTACATTTTTAACCCAATGAAATATTTTAGAATATTGATTTTAGATATCTTTGGTTGAATGTTTTGGGTTCTTATTTTAGTCTTTATGTTAACCAAACTAAATGTTTAATTTATATAATTTGAAGTCAAAGGAAGATCTAATTTGTTGATTATGATATATTTGTATATTGAGTAAGATTCAATTTGTTGATTATGATATGTTTGTATATTGATGAAAGAACTATCATATTCAACCACTAAGCACATTTAATGATTTTATTTTAGAGATTTTGGGAGATAAATTAGGAACAAATTTTATACACTAAAATAATATTCTTTTATTTCATTTTTTTCATTTAATACATTACAAACTTACATATAAGTTTGGTCTCCGACATTATAGAAACCATTCCCTAATAATATGAGTTGTTCTAACAACTTAGATACCTATAATCTCTTGTACAACTAATAATATATACATTTTCTTATAATATTCTAACAAACCATACTAACAATATTATGTTCTAAGAATAATATTAAGTTGTTTGTCAACAACTTTATAGCTAACATAAATACCTATGTGAACACTAATTCCCAACACCCTCGTCCCCAAGTGTGAACATTGGGTGAATCACATCACAATATTTGATGACCACATTCAAAAGCTCACCAAAAATATAAGGTAAGAGTAGGGACATACACATCTACTCATGTCAAGCAATAGCGGAACTAGCATCACTACGCTTAGTGTACTTTCATCAATGGATAGGGACAAACATGTCTACTTGTGGAACCAAGGATGAGGACTAACACATATATCCAAGGTTTTACATCAAGTTTGGATAGGGACAAACACATCTATCCAACATCAAGGTCATGAACATGGACACACACATCTTCTCACAATAAATAGTCACAAAGAGTTGGTAAATTCCTCTACAGATTTGAGTACAATAGGCTTTGATTAAACAAATTTAATGAAACATTCTCAATAATTTACTACCATACCCATGGGCATCAACAATGAACACAACAAGTTTAAACTTCTTCTATGTAGTGCCTCCTATGTTTGCATTCTATCATTTCTTATTCTTTTAATCCAAGGTAGACTTTGTATATGGTTTATTATGTGATAGTTTGTATATTATTCTTTTGTATTGGCATTCTTGTGATGCATCATATATGCATGATGACTTAGTGATGATGTGGCATGATGTTAACTGACGATGTGTGTGTGTGTGTGTGATATTGACGCAATCATGACATGAGTTTCCCCAATGGCAATGGTCTAACCATGCAAATAGAGTCAACAAAATGGAAACAACCAACTCGGAAACAAGAAAAGAAAATCAAGATGCTACAACAGATCTTCGCATTCTCTCAAATCCAAGATTTACATCAAATTGTCCTGCAACATGCAAATTACAAACTTTCGGCATACATGCATGATTACAACAAAAACTAGATCTAAATCCTTATGCTAACCTGCCAAGGCTATCTCCCAAGATCTACCACTACTTCCAAGCTTCACCATTACCCCTCAACAAAGATCAAAAGCCTCAATATATATAGCCTTCACAACACATATGTCTACCAGATCAATTACATTTTCCAAGACTAAGAAAATGTATCATGTACAAATATAGGTCAAGACTTGAATCATAAGATATCAATGCAACGATGTAGAAATGAAGTGTGACCCAAGAGATGTTAGCCAAAGATCTCAGAACATTGTGATATGAGCCGCAAAGCTTTGTTGATTGAGAAAATGCTTTGCGAGACCGTAAAACTCCATCTGACTGTAAGAAGATGAAGAACGCATAGAACTGACCATGGATCTTTAAAATCTTCAAAGTGAAGTAGCCAAATGAGGTGTGACCCCTAGCATAAGTAAAACATGATGTCCAAAACCAACACTAGGGTTCGCAACAAGAAATGATCCAAAACTAGGGAACGCCACTAAAAACACAGAAACTAGAAAACAAGAACAAACCTGAAAGGAAATATTTTTGGGTGATGCAAGATTGCCAACGGCCCAAGGATTTTTTACAGTAAAAAGGTATTTTAACTTATTAATTAAATCATTATTGACTTAATTATTAAGACACCTTATTCACTTATTAATTAAATCATTATTAATTTAATTATTAAGTCACTTTTTATCTCTAGTTCACTTAAGCTAAACTTTAGGCATATGATAATTAATTTTTTTCATGTGGAGCAGTTAATATCATGGCGCTTCACACCAACCCACAAATGGGGTCCTTTGTATGAGATAATCAATTAATTCTCTTTCATGGTTCAATATCATTCTTTGGAAGGCATAATATTAATGTCTTTATGATTCCTTACCATATTAGACATTGTTTAGTATTCTCTGGAATTTTTTCATGTTGTAATGAGAACTGTTAATCCTGGATTTCAAATTTGTTTGTTTGCTTAAAATTAAAAAAAAAAAATTATTTCCTTTCTATTATACATTTTTAACCCAATGAAATATTTTAGAATATTGATTTTAGATATCGTTGGTTGAATGTTTTGGGTTCTTATTCTAGTCTTTATGTTAACCAAACAAAATGTTTAATTTATATAATTTGAAGTCAAAGGAAGATCTAATTTGTTGATTATGATATATTTGTATATTGAGGAAGATTCAATTTGTTGATTATGATATGCTTGTATATTGATGAAAGAACTATTATATTCAACCACTAAGCACATTTAATGATTTTATTTTAGAGATTTTGGGAGATAAATTAGGAACAAATTTTATACACTAAAATAATATTCTTTTATTTCATTTTTTCATTTAATACATTACAAACTTACATATGAGTTTGGTCTCCGACATTATAGAAACCATTACCTAATAATATGAGTTGTTCTAACAACTTAGATACCTATAATCTCTTGTACAACTAATAATATCTACATTTTCTTATAATATTCTAACAAACCACACTAACAATATTATGTTCTAAGAATAATATTAAGTTGTTTGTCAACAACTTTATAGCTAACCTAAATACCTATGTGAACACTAATTCCCAACACCCTCGTCCCCCAGTGTGAACATGGGGTGAAATCACATCATAATATTTGATGACCATATTTAGAAGCTCACCAAAAATATAAGGTAAGAGTAGGGACATACACATCTACTCATGTCAAGCAATAGCAGAACTAGCGTCACTACGCTTAGTGTACTTTCATCAATGGGTAGGGACAAACATGTCTACTTGTGGAACCAAGGATAAGGACTAACACATATACCCAAGGTTTTACATCAAGTTTGGATAGGGACAAACACATCTATCCAACATCTAGGTCATGAACATGGACACACACATCTTCTCACAATAAATAGTCACAAAGAGTTGGTAAATTCCTCTACAGATTTGAGTAAAATAGGCTTTGATTAAAAAAATTTAATGAAACATTCTCAATAATTTACTACCACACCCATGGGCATCAACAATGAACACAACAGGTTTAAACTTCTTCTATGTAGTACCTCCTGTGTTTGCATTCTATCATTTCTTATTCTTTTGATCCAAGGTAGACTTTGTATATGGTTTATTATGTGATAGTTTCTATATCATTCTTTTGTATTGGCATTCTTGTGATGCATCATATATGCATGATGACTCAATGATGATGTGGCATGATGTTAACTAACAATGTGTGTGTGTGATATTGATGCAATCATGACATGATTTTCCCCAATGGCGATGGTCTAACCATGCAAAAAGAGTCAACGCAATGGAAACAACCAACTCAGAAACAAGAAAAAAAAATCAATATGCTACAACAGATCTTTGTATTCTCTCAAATCCAAGATTTACATTAAATTGGCCTGCAACATGCAGATTACAAACTTTCGACATACATGCATGATTACAAAAAAAACTAGATCTAAATCCTTATGCTAACCTGCCAAGGCTATCTCCCAAGATCTACCACAACTTCCAAGCTTCACTACAACCTCTCAACAAAGATCAAAAGCCTTAATATATAGAGCCTTCACAACACATATGTCTACCAGATCAATTACATTTTCCAAGACTAAGAAAATATATCGTGTACAAATACAGGTCAAGACTTGAATCATAAGATATCAATACCAAGATGTAGAAATGAAGCGTGATCTAAGAGACGGCCAAAGATCTCATAATATTGTGATATGAGCTACAAAGCTTCATTGATTGGGAAAATGCTTTGCGAGACAGTAAAACTCCATCTGACCGAAAGAAGATGAAGAACGCATAGAACTGACCATGAATCTTTAATATCTTCAAAGTGAAGTAGCCAAATGAGGTGTGAATCCTGACATAATTAAAACATTATTTCCAAAACCAACCCTGAGGTTCGCAACAAGAAATGATCCAAAAATACCCGGAACGCCACTAAAAACACATAAACTAGAAAACAAGAATAAAACTGAAAGGAAATATTTTTGGGTGATGCAAGATTGCCAATGACCCAAGGATTTGTTACAGTAAAAAGGCATTTTAACTTATTAATTAAATCATTATTGATTTAATTATTAAGATACCTTATTCACTTATTAATTAAATCATTATTGATTTAATTATTAAGTCACTTTTTATCTCTAGTTCACTTAAACTTTAGTCATATAATAATTAATTTTTTATTAATTATTATTATGCAACCTAGGTTTCTCCACCTTTTGGGTGTTTGATCTCCTTTATAAGGATTTATCTCTTTGTAATTAATTAATTATTTTGTATTTCTCATTCCATTTTTATTGAATCAATTGAGGATGTTTCCTCTTCCATAGATCTGTTGTTTCTAGCCTCCATAGCTTTTGCTTCTCTCTTTCTATGACAGGTGTTTGCATGCAGGTGATTCTTGGGAGCTATAGGGTTGATAATTTTTCATCAAATCCAATATGGTATCAGAGCTGTAGGGTTGATAGCTTTTCATCAACTCCAATATGGTATCAGAGCTTTAGATCCTCATGCCCCTGTTCTCTTAATGAGATATTTGGCCTCATTCTTCATATCTATGTTTTTCAAGAGTTTTTTGTCTCGGATTTTGGTGGATTTGGGGGGATTTATTTTTTGGAGCACTTAGGGCAAAAAATGACATCATGGTTGAGTCCGCAAGGCCCAAAAACCCCTATTTTCATACAAGGCATGTCCAATTTGGACATAGTTTAAATCTGGGCCCTCTTTTTTGCATGCATAATCTTGGCACACTTTTTGAGACAAAAAAATGCCTCGATTTTCACATTGCCTTAGTTTCCATGCCGCTGATGTCATCAGTCGCATGTATGAGATCTGGTTTAAATTTAATAGCCACTAACCTATCATACTGCTTACCATTTTTCATAACGAGCACCTTGTGGTTTTTTTCTCATATCTTGAGCATATGGTATCATTTTTTGGAAAACAAGATATCATTGGAAATCTGGTTCCGAGCCCAACCTAATTTTCTAGGTTTGGATTTATGATTTTTCTATCTTGTAGTATTTTTTGCCAGTCAAAGTCAGGGTTCCTTTTTGCACTCTAGGAGCCATATCTTGCTCATCCAGACTCTATTTTTTGACTTTCACATGGCGTTGGAAAGCTGATGCAGTGCTCTGTCTTATTTCATGGCTCTCACACCCATTTTCTGCTCCAGGCATTTTTTATTTAGTTTTTTTGCATTTTTGTAATCTGGTGGATATCTTGGATGTTTCAAGTCTTGGGATCATTTTTTTGTGCATAGGATGACTTCTTTTTAGCTGTTATTCATGTTTCTACAAATTTCTATCATTCCTAGATATTGTAGACATCTATTTATGTCACATTTCTTGTTTATAAACACACTGAAATAAAGTGTCATCTGATGCATGCTTGGGATCCTGCACATTTTATGCTTAATTGTACTCACACTATATTATAAAGTTTCATGGGGGGGGGGGGTTGATGTTTTCTTTGTTTTCTATCTACCTTTGTCAAGTGAGTGTTCCTTCCATGACATTAGCCTCACGATGTGTGTCAAGATAGTGATCCTTCCACTACACCATCTTTTATACGTGTTTGTACATTCTTCATCATGTAATTATTCTTGGCATTCTGGTTGAGTGTACCTGTCATACCTCTCTGTGCTCAGCATTATGGGGGGGGTATCTCCTATTGGTTCTAATTCTTCCTTGGTTTGATGGAGTGATCTATGTATTTAGTATTTGTTCCTATATAATAGGTGGATGCAGTGGCTGGCTACCTATGTATTTCGGTGAGATGGATCATTTACCATATGAACACTCTTTCATTCCTATTTGGGAAGCATCCTTTCACCTTTGATTGATTAGTTCTTCAGGCTTTATTTACAATATTCTCTACTTGATCATGTTCTTTTACAGTAGAGATTCCAATAGTTATTCTTCGACAGTGTTTGCAGCTTCTTCAGTGATGTTCTTCATGTTCTTCATTTGTTCCTATCTTTTGGAACATTCTCTAATTTGGAGGCTTCTTCAGTCCTTCACTAGTCTTCATCTCTTTTCGAAGAGGGTTTTTTCCCACCGGGTTTTCTTCTTTTTCTCCTCTTTACAGATATTTTTTGTACTTGGGTACCTGATCAAGCCTTGTTGTCAGGACCCATTTTCCTTCTTTCTGTAGCTGTTCCTAGGTTTTTAGCTTTTCCCTAAGTTTATCTTAAGGGGGGTGTTAGAGTAAAAAGGTATTTTCACTTATTAATTAAATCATTATTGATTTAATTATTAAGACACCTTATTCACTTATAAATTAAATCATTATTGATTTAATTATTTAGTCACATTTAATCTCTAGTTCACTTAAGCTAAACTTTAGACATATAATAATTAATTCTTTATTAAATATTATCATGCAACCTAGGTTTCTCCACCTTTTGGGTGTTCGATCTCCTTTATAAGGTTTGATCTCTTTGTAATTAATTAATTCTTTTGTAATTCTCATTCCATTTTTATTGAATCAATTGAAGATGTTTCCTCTTCCACAGATCTGTTGTTTTTGGCCTCCATATCTTTTGCTTCTCTCTTTCTGTGTGAGGTGTTTGCATGCAGGTGATTCTTGGGAGCTGTAGAGTTGATAGTTTTCATCAACTCCAATAGGATTCTCTTGCATACGATATTTTGGTCATATTGAGTTGGTTGTGGTTTCATGATGTGTACAAATGTTGTGCTAGTAATTTGATGAGATGTTATGTTATTGTTCATGTGTTGTTGTTGTTCTAGTTTAGGAAATATGATATATGCTCATTATTGTCACTAATGATATTTATAATATTTGAGGTACTTAGATGATAATATTATTGCAATATTTATATGATGATTATATGTGAAAAGGGGCGATGTTGTAAAATTTTAATACATAAGAATGCTTAGCTGTTAAAATTTTCTTTTCAATGATTTATGTTATTTGATTATTTTATATGTGCTTCAAATATATGTATATATGTGTGTGTGTGTGTGCACATATACATACATATCTATGTATATATCTATATATATACATAGAGATGTATATATATATGTATGTATGTATGCATACATATATATATATATATAGATATATATATATATATGCACACACACACACACACATATATAGACACACACATACACATACACATACACATACACATACACATACACATACACATACACATACACATACACATACACATACACATACACATACACATACAAGTAGGTACACTTGATGTGTGAATGTTTCTGTGATAGCAGGTACTAGGCATTGACTCCACCTGGCTTTGCATGTTTGAGCATGCCTATATCCCCAACGATGGTTAACAAGATTTAGCCATATGGCCATTCATACTACCCACCCTAATTATCGTTCCTAATTTGGGAAATAATAATCATATTGCATATATAATCACCCATCTGATTACCATGTGGTAATGTTTGGTTATCCCTTGCATATTGTGAAAAACCAATAATGTGTGTTTGTGCATAGTCAGTTGTTGCGGTTAAGTATTCAAATAAAAATAATAAATATAATAAAGTATATTTTGTGGCAATTCATTATTGGTTACTGAAAAATATGTCATAAGAGTATTTGTTTTGATTGGAATTAAATGATTTATTTAGTTTTGGGATTTTGAAATTTTATTTTATAATCATGACCTAAGTGGTTTTATAATATTTTATTGTTTTTTAAATAAAACCTTTTAATTGTGAGAAAAGCTTATTTTTAAATAACTTTTTATTTTTATTTTCTTGGAGCTCTCAAACCCTCTTGTTGGAAGATCAGAGTGGAGAAATATTGTGGCTCTATGGATTGCTCTTATTGAATTCTTCTTGTCTTACAATTTTAATTTCATCTTATCGAGTCTTTGGAAACTTTTTCAAATTTGGGAATTTGATTGGTTTGAGGTAGGGAATTCTTCATCACTCTCACGTGCTTCATATTAATGGATGTATTTGAGTTGAAAATGGTCTACAGAATGAAATCAACCATGTTTCCATTTTGTAAAAGTAGTTTTGGTGGAGATTTGAATAATTCCCGATTTGGATTGTGAAAATGAGGGTTTTCATATTGTTGTGCTACCCATTTTAATTTGGATGTTTTATTTGTGATTTTGATTTCATTTTTGGGATATTCAATGTATGGGAACCAATGGGTTTTCCCATATTTTCTATATAATAAGTTTGGATTTTTACTGATTTTGGAGGTCTGTCAATGGTGGATGGCCTCCATAATGGGTTTAGGGTCAATTTGGTATTTGAGTAAAAGTGATAATATATTATTTTAAAATATTTATTATAATGTGGAATAATTATATTGCATATGAAACTTTATAGTGGGATCGATGTTGGATCCATACTCTTGGTTGGGAACCAATGGAGTGTATGTCGTGAACATTTTTGAGAAGTGTATTTGTGAAATAAAATAGTGTGTAATGAGATATTTTCATTGTGTAATTGCGATTTTGACTTGGTGATAATATTAGGTTTGGGTGTAGATCCATAATTGGGGAGTGTCTCTCAATGGGGCTGGGGCTCAAAGGGGCTACCAAGACAACTCATTGGAGAGTTGTTTAACACAAGTGATAACATAATAAAATGAATGGGGTAAAATATAATAACAAGATAATAAGTATGCTCGTATGTTCCTTGAGTGTTCCATTTGGTTAAGGATGCAACAAGAAGGCTTGGTCAACCTTGTGATGTTGATCTAGCAAGATCAAGCCTCCTTGTTCTCATGAAATGATTGCTTGGTTCTACATGAGCCATCCCTTCAAGCTATGCAATGATACTCTTGCTTTTGGACTCTCCACCCATCCCCTATGTATACTCTAGTAGTTTCCCTATGGGATTGTGCATTTGGTTATCCACTTGTACTTGTTGCGACATTCAATTCTCTATTGGATTTTTTCATCTTTTTTACAATACATACTTGTGTCTTTTATAAGTGCTAGCCATATTGCATTACTATTTGAGTGACTATTTGGTCCATATGAATATCTCTACGAGTATGGTGGGGTCAACCTGAGGGTACCACATGGTTGGATGAAATGACAATTGGGGAAGGTGAACAAGTTAACCTCCTTCCTTGCATTTATTAGTCTCTTGATGTACTTGTAATTATTGTAATGTAAATGTATATTCTAATGATGATTAATGTATTAACATTCAATGAATTAAGCCTTGATGAGATGTATTTTAGTGGTCTTTAGTAGATTACAATACGTTTTAATAATGTTTTTTCATTGGCAAAGTTTCATGTTGTTTAGCCTAGTCTATGGACGAAATTCGTGATTTAGCACCTATCAATACATTATGGTGCATGCACATTTTGGCACCTCTAGTTGGAAATTAGCACTAGTGCCCTCACTAGATTGAGACTTTATCATTCACTATGATGAGCATCTTTGTATTTTCGCACTAGTGCCTATAGTTTGGAACCTATGCTCTTTGTGCCTATGAATTTATTTTGGTGCATGTGCAGTCACTGGACTATGCACTCCACTGTAGAATAGTGCCTCAATGTGCACTTTAGCACCTAGGTTTTGAAGCACCTTTGACTATCTTTTAGTGTCTACAACCTGTTGGGGCAAATGTTAAGGTTTATTAACTAGACTTGATGCATGGTTGGTTATATGTTATTTTATGATTGAGTCTTCCTCTTGGGCTTATGGTTTAGTGATCAATTGCATGAATGATTACTATAGGAACACTTAATTTCATGCTTTAAAATGAACATAAAGTTGGAAATCATGGAACCCTTGGAAGAAATTGGTAGTCTTCTCTTGTGCTTGCTTGTGTATTGCTCAAATATTATATTATAGACATGTGAAAGTGATGTTATGGTTACATTCTTACATGTAAATATTTATATGGTTACATGTTTATAGGGAATAGGTTGCCTAGGGCATCTTGTTCCTGGGAAGAGGGTGAGCAAGGCATCCTATTCCCAACACTTTTGACTGAAATAAGCTGCAAACAATCTGTCAAATCCTTTATTTCTAGATCCAAAACAATGTGTTAACCACATGTTCCTGCACACAAAATATAGAAAATGTTGGTTTGAAAGGAGTTTTCTTTGGTCAAACCCCAGTTGAGGAATCAATCTTGAAATAGAAATGAAATTTCATGAAAGGAAAACATGTAAATGTAAGGTAAATATTAGATCTATCTTGTAAATGTATGTACCTCCATAAATCGATATTGAGATCATAATTTCTATGAAGATTCTTGTACTAGGTTATTTGAATTTAGTTGTATGCTGGCTTTGAATTTTGGAATGTAATAAAGAATCAAGGACACCTTTCAAAAATGCATAGATTCACAAATACTCCTCAAATATCTTCAATGTTGTTATGCTTGATGGACTCTTGCTTTGAAGAATGGATGAATGAATGCATGTAGAAGGAAAAATGATCTTCTTTCTTGATTGAGGTTTCCTCTACTTAGCCATCATAGGAGAGAAACAACATATAAATAAACACTCAAAACTTAATTATTTATCATTAATAATTATATTTTAGTATTTTTAATTTTAACTAAATAGTTAGAACTATCCATTAAAAGCTAAATATATTTATTAATGATAAATAATTAAGTAAATAAAAAATAATTAAAAAAGAGTTAAAATATATAATTATTCAAAGTAATATTCATAACATCTAAAAATTAGCAACTTAACGATTATTAAGATTGAATAATATTCATTAAATTACCAATCTAGATGTTATAAATATATTATTTATATTAAATATATATTTTAATTCTAACCTCTAATTACACCAAAAAATAATATTTAATAAATTTAAACTTTAATTCAATGAATATTATTATTAGATAATACTCATTAAACTACAACTCTAAATTTAATGAAACATTATCTAATATGTAAATTGAAGTTTAACGATACTCACCTTGGGCTTTAAAACCATGAATTAAACCAAACATGAAGCTACACATTCACTAAGGAGAAAGACTTGATACCCTAACTCAATACAAAGGGTAAAAAACCCTACAAAGCATTTCACTTCACTCATTTGGTTTCGTAGTTCTTCCTTGCTCTGCCCCATGCCGCCGCCAAGGGTTTGTAGGGTTTGATGGAACTATAAAAATGCTCGAGTCTAGAGGATTTATGTGCACTTCCATCAGCTTCTCCACTTGACTGAAGGTCTTTTGAGAGACACTAGTTCAGAAAATGTCTAAAAAACCACTGATATTTATACATTGTTGACTCAAATTTGATGTTTGGAAGGCCACCATGATGCTCTTGGGGTTTCTTAACTTGAAACTAGATTTTCTAGCACATATTCTTAAACTTTAGCGTCATTTGCTCTGTTTGCAGCTACCACCATGGGGTTTGAATGTATTTTGAAATGTTGAAACCTACTATTATTTACTACCACCACAAGGGTTTAAATGTAAATTCCATGGACATTTAATAATCAACTGGTTAAGGTTTGATAGAGACTGTAGCCATTGGTGTAGCTTTCCTCCTTGAAACTTACGGATTCTGTGGGTAATATTCCATTTTGCTGCAACTGTAGCTCATTGTCAAAATTTCTCTTCTTTTGCAAGCACCATCTTCTATTTTTTTGTAAATGCATGGCTGGAATATATTTTCTCTTTAGTTACAATGGGTATCTTCTCTCCATTTTCTATACTTTTTTAAAAAAAATTTGAAGCTTGGGCTCTGTATCTTGTAGCCACTATTGGAAATCTCTGTGTAAATCTAGCATGAATGAGGGTTTCTATTCTCTGGTGTATCTTCTCCATATTCCACTGATATGTAAGATCCTGAGTATGCCATATCGGTGTTGTTCTCTCACAAAACACAAAAAACCACCACTATAACTCTATGCTTCCTATACTTCATAAGGTTATGGTTGGACTATGAGATCCATGAGAGTTTGAAAAATATGACATGTGGATATATTTATGCAACTCACATTCTGATCATGAACCCATATATAAAATCCTTGAAAGTGGTAAAAAATGAGAATATGGAAAGACATAGTAAAACTTCACCTCTTCGACAACACTGCATAACATACTATTTTCAATACCAACTAATATAGCTTCTATGTTTCTTGGTATTCTCCTCTTTGATACATGCGTCTAGCTGGCAGCAAGATCTAGTACTCTGTGTATTTCCTCCAAATGTGGAAAACATTTTTGTTCTTGTATCATGAAACTAATGCTCCTTGATGATTTCTTGCACTTCTTGGTTTGTAATAGTACTGCTCGCTGGTTGATGATATTTAGCATTTTTGTGAGCTATTGTTTATCATGACTTTATCACGTGTGATGATAATAAGGATGCTATTATGTTATCCATGAATGTTATAATTTTTCCCTTGATGGTATACTATTTACATTTGAAACTCTTGGATGCGAGTAGTCTGTCATTGCTCCATTTGTAAATTTATTGTAGTTGTTTCCTTGTAGATGATAAAGATTATTTGTACCTCCATTTCCTTTATGAGTATCATTTTTCTATACAAAACTTGGAGGGCTTTTACTGTTATTTAGATCCTTTAGGTCTTCAAATTTGAATATAATAATAGTGGATATGGCATCTGTATAGTTGTCATGTAGTTGATTATGTTCTGCATTACTATCTGGATGAGCATATAAAAACATCGCCTTTGAATGTATACACTATCTCTTATGTATTACATTTATGTGTCTTGGACTTGGTTACTTATTGTATCAAAATACAAATTCCATGTGACTTTCATGAATACTAATTATGGAATGGCATGACTATTACTAAAAAAATAAGAATTTTGTCTTGCAATCCTTGATAGCACTTAAACAATAACATTATTAATGTTCCTTGTTACTCTTTGAAGCTCCTGAAGATTCCTGCTAAAATTTTGTGCACTTGATCTGGGTATTTATCTAAAAGTATCTCTAAAGGCACTTCTACTCCATGAATTCCTTTCTTTTATGCAACTCTTTGCCTTGCCATTACTCGTGATTGATCAATCAATCTTCACTACTCTATCATATTACTTGTTGATGTCATAGTTAAACATGCTTGTCCTAAACATTAAATGCTCATTTATTGCAGCAGAATGTATAGATGGCATACCTTTTGTGCATTGATCTCAATTACCACACTGTCCACTAACACTTTGAATTCTTATTGCATCCAACCCTCAGCTCAGGACAGTAATGCTCTTTTAACTCACTTGCAATGGAAGCTGAGATCTGAAATGTTGATTATCTCTGTTGTTGTAATTTACTTCATGCAATTTTTTTTGTTTTCTGAGCTACATCTTTTATATGAAAATGATTGTAATTTCTATTTGTTTCTCAACATAATTGGATAATATATATGCCCTTTATATCACAACTCCATTTAATAACATTGTCATTCTATTTCATTGTATTGTAGTGGTCTTAATCATTGTGAAATATCTCTCTCATTCCTTACTAATTCTTTTTCTTTGAAAATTCCTTGAGTATCTAAAGTCTATGATGGAGTAGACTTAGTATTTTCTTGTTTATCTTCGCTGATAGGAACCTTGTTTTAAGAATGCTAAAACAATGTTATTATGTTGTTTTGAAACTATCATTGATGTCATGTATGTATATATTATTTAGTTGCTGCCCATTATAACTTGATAACGTCATCTCTAATAAGGTGTTCATGAGCTTGATTTGATAATGACCCCTTTATTTCTTAATGAACATAGCATAGGCTGAATGAAATCCACAATAAATTCATGGTAATTATTATCAAAACATTATAAGATATCACTGCCCCTTGGTATGAATAATACCTGATGCTCACTGTCATGATTGATTGATTCTTTTATATCTCGTAGAAGCATACTTTTATGGTTCTTTTTTTTGTTCTGATAATTGTCTTTTGGTTGTGAAATATGAACACAAAATACTAGTATGACAACATGTTATAACCTCGTAACAAAATTATTTCCATAAGCAGGTTCATCAAAGAATAATGTGACCATCATACCTTGTAAATGAAGGTTTTGTTACTTGCTTTAAAACTTTTTTTGTAAGCTTGCTGATTGTTGTACATATCTCTTAGTTGTTGCTCATTAACGGATTTAGCAGTGCTATTCCTTTGCTGATTTTTTCTGGAATGTAACAGATAGTACAAATCTGTGAATGCTCATAATAAGTACTTGTGTTAGTATTAGATAACATAAACACTTGCCTTCTTTTTACATCACCTATCTGAGCTACTAAATCTGAACTTTGTATAGCCAATATCTTCTTTCAAGTTAATCTAAAATGATGAATGTTAGAAGGTTTTATGCGTGTAATTACACATCCCTTCAACAACATAAGTATTCAAATAGTTTCATGATTCAGCCAGAAGGTCCCATGCCCAAAACTTATGCATGCCCCCTCAATAGCCTCCTCTAGTCCTCCAGTCTTCACCTCTACATAAATTCAGTTGGAAAGTTTCATACCTGTAATGAATGTGTCTCCCTTCAACAACATACTTGGTCTTTAGGTATTTGCCTCTCCATGACTTCAGTTGGAAAGTTTCATGTGTGTAATGAATGCATGTCCTTTCAACAACCTACTTGGTCTTCATACCTGAATCTGCACATGAAGAAAACAACATTAGTATAAAAAATGTTTCTCTCTATTGTCTTCCTTCTCCTTTGCATCTTTTGATGCTTTATCTGCATAAGCACATTGTTGTTCATAGATTAGTGTAGAGGTAATAGGGAAGTTTCCATTGCTCAGTTCTTTTGAACTGACTCTCCTTTCAATTCTATCTTGTAGGTTTGTCAAAGCTGGAGATGTGGCCCATATCCTCAATACAAAGTCAAAGATCGATCCCTCATGCAGGTAATGGAGGCTTTCCCTCTATCCCTTTACTTCTTTGATATTTACAATGTGTTCATTCAGATAGAGTGTTAGGAGTTGCCACGACTTGTGTGGATCTGAATGCATTGTATATATTTTGTATAATTAAACTCTAAACATCATCATTGTACCTTTGTAAAATAACATTTGAATAATATGTGACAAAAATGCACTATTTTTGTACTTGTATTTCAGATTTGAATAATAGTGAACATATTGTCAATGTTTCTTGCATTATGTACTTTATTTTCTATATTTAATCTATTCTGCAATTAAGAACAATAATTATTCAATCCATAATTCAATGTAGAGGTAGTTGCAACTTAGTAATTTAGTATGCAAACTAAATTGGTAACAATAACTTTCCATGTAATTAAGAGAGTTGGAGGTGTAAGTTGGCCTAATGGTGGAAATCTCATGTTCTTGAAGATAGGTCACAAGTTCCAATCCCATAGGCATTAAGACACATACACATCATTTGTAGTTCCTGAAAGAGTATAGCAAGATCACTTTTTTTAGATTCAAAACATTCCACTGTTGCATTTACTGATGGTTCCTAAAGAGAAATCTTTATTGGTGGTGAAAGAAGCTTTCTTTGATTCCCCATAGGAGAATTATGTGTAACATTTGGATGAAACCTCCTTGGAGTGTCCTTATAAGGAGTGGAGAAAACATCTTGAGATATTTTATTTTTAAGAGCAATAAACTCATTAGCCAACCTTTACACCATAGAATGCAATCTACTAGACAAAGAAGATGAATCCAAACAAGAGATTACTTTCGATCCATTTGATGCAATTTTAATCTACCCAACAAGGATGAAATCATATTCAATCTTGATGGCCAATGTTTGTGAAATTTGAAGAGTAGCTAGAGTTTCCCTTCTTAATATAAAACTGACTTCAAACTCTTGAGAATTGATGAAGAAATATTTTAGGTTCTCTGGCATAGGCTTAGAAAAAATAGGAATTTTGTTTTCCAGATTGTTGAAATGAGAAATGAATTCATGTATAGACACATGAGATCCCTTCTTCAACAGGGTAAGCTAGGCCAAAAAATCATGTGCATCTTAAAAATGCTTGAATCTTATCTCAAACCTTGCTATGAGTGTATCCCAAACCATGATGGATTGTGACCCAATATTGTAGAACCAATTAGTAGCAACACCTTGCAGTATCTCAATGAACAAACTCACTGAGATGTCTTTGTGTTCCATGTCAAGGACTCCACATGCAATATAGAAGGCCTTGATGTGTTCATCTAGATGTTTTTATCCATCACTAAATAACTTTGGAAAGTTCTTTCATGAACCTTGTGGTAGAGCATGAATGGGTGGTGTCAAATTAAGTGGACCAAAAGCATTTTTGCAAGGACCTTGGACAACCATTTACATGTCCTTGGTGAAATCTCGAGAAAGAACAAGAAAATAAAATAAAATAAAATTTACAATGAAAAAGGGCATGTGTATACTTCAAAAAAATGTGTTAGGATTTCAAATGAGTATCATGTCCTCGGTAGAGTCACCAAAAATTGTTGGGTGGATATTTTACAACTGACATTTTTAGGATCAATTGCAAAAAGTGGTTCCAACCACAGTGTGGTAGACACAGTCTCTCCTAATTATAAGGGAAGCCCCCCCCTTCTTATTACTACTAGAATCAACAAAACACTTAACTACTTCTATTTACACTAAGCTAAATCAGGGCAGGACATTAATCCTCCTCTCTTAAATTTTAGAACATATGTTACCATTACAATACGATCTTTAATCAATGGTGTATTTCACTTACAAAGTTTTTTTTTAGAGAAATAATCTTGATAAATTTAAGATTAGACATAAGAATAACCTTAAGCGCACCAACAAATTTCAAGAACTTAGGAGTTCAAAAAAGCTCAAAGTCTTTCAATGACCCCTTATGATATTATGAGAAAAAGAATGAAACACATGTGCAACTCAAAGTCTCCAACACTTATTTCACCTTACATGCACAAACAAAGAAAATAAAGCAACACAAATTATGCAAGCTATTTCCTTGCTTGAAAGTTCTATGTTAATCTCAAACTTGATAAGAAGCTCAAAGTCTGCAAGACCAAATTTGAAACCAATTTATAAATTTGAACGCAATATGTAGCTAAAAGTCTGCAGGATTGAGTTCAAATCCCTCTCAAACAAGAGTACAGAATTAACAATCAAATCAATAAAATGTCGTCACATAATAGTTTGGATTGACACAAAGTCTCAAAAAAATCCGCCTCTTTATTTAAAGAAAACTAATTTACTTCTAACTTAGAATTCTTAGAGTGCATATACAAACCGATAGATTTTTATTGCCTCGCCAAAAGATAGTTATTTACAACAAGCACTCTTGTATTTATAGAAGAGAGGCTGAGATAAAACGGTGGAAAACTAATTACCTATTGTTGACTATTTCAACATTACAGTCCTATGTACTGTGATTACATGTAATGAGAGTATGCGCAATTGCAATGTTTTGCTTTACATGTGACCTTATATATGCAATTGCAATTTTATGCTTTACATGTAACTTGTCAAAACTAAATTATAAAATGCATGATGGAAACTAGAATAAGTGTTTGACAAGACACAACTCTTATTACATAATCCTCTATTAATGAGGTCTTCATGTCACTAGCTTTCCAATGCTTGAAATATTTAGATTTGTATGCAGATGAGAACATCTACATGGAAAATTGCATCTTTACGTTTGTATTTGATGAAGTCAAATCACTGATCTTAAAGCTAACCCATGACTGGAAAACTGCTCACAATTCCATTTATTGATCTTCTACCACTTGTTTAGAATTAGCCCTGAAAGCATTCTATTTTTCTAGTTGAAACAACAACACACCAACTTCATCTTCTTCTTTGGGGTAGTACTACCTCTTTGGGAAAATATTTCTACAAAGTTGAGGTTTGAAGCCTGAAGTGTGATTGAGAGTAGTCACATTGGTGTTTCAGTGATGTGTTCTGAAAATTTCCAAGGTTGGACAATGAATCAACACGACCTGTGAGACGCTAGACAGAAACTCAATTAAAAATGAAATACATGAAAAAGAAGAAAAAATGACTAAAAAGTGACCAAGTATGCAATTTTGGAGTTTTAAGATTGCATTTTGTATGCAGGAACAAGTATAATTCAAGGTGTTATAATTCACGTAAGAGGAACAAAAATTTTTTATTACCAGGGAAAAATAAAGGTTTTATGTGAAATTGGGGTTTTTGGACCCAACTGCACATAAGAATACATGTGTAATCACATGTGTAGTTCAACTTACAATTGGGTGAAAAATATCTGATTGCACTTGTATTTGGAAATTTCAAAAGGGTAAACTTGGGTATTGTCAGGGTTTTCAGATGCGATTGCACATTAGACTAGACATGTAACAAAACATGCAGTTGGTGTAAACATCCCCGATTTGAAAATGATAGGTATGGAGATTTTGGTGGTGATTCCACTTAAGATGACATGTAAAACTACATGTAATGGGTCTCAAAAATCTTGATTTGGAAATATGGTAGAGATGAAAGAAACCTCAATCAAGGATTTTGGGCATGATTGCATATAACATTTCACATAAAGTGACATGTAGTGGTATATGCAAAGGGTGTGATTTTTTTTGAAATTCATAGTATATATATACACCATATGTTTAAAGTGTAATAAGGTGAAAAAAAATCCAAATTTGTACTAAGACCTATTATTTTTACAAACTAAATGAAAACCTTTGATTGGATATAATGTTTAAATCATTGTTATTGCAATCACAACTAAATGTGACGATAGGGTTATAAGTCCTGATTCTATATGTATGAAATGTAAGGTAAATAAATATTGCAATTTGATTTGTAAATGGAGGAAAAAAACTTTGATTTTCCTGAAATCATATGTAAAGAGTTGTACTATGAAGAATAAAAACCTACAATTTTATTTGATTCTAAATTTGTAATGGATGCAATGGACTTCAGAGATCAAGATTACAATTTGGAAAATAAGACAATGATGCAATTTTTCAAAAACCCGCCCTCAAAATTGATAAAGCATGTATAATCTCATATACTTGGGTTTGAATACAAATGAAGGGTAGAAAAAAGTAGACTGGTCATACAAATCATAAAATGAAGCCTGTAATGGTTCGTATTTGGCTCACCTATCATTATAAACAAAGAATAGGGCAATGGAGAGAGAAATCAAAGACTAAAAAATATGGAAAATATTAAAAGAAATTTGAACAAAAGTATGCCCCAAACATAAAAATGATCTCAAACTTCTGCTAAAAACACAGATAAAATGGGGAAATTGAAAGGTAAAGCCCTATGAGAATGGCACAAAATTGAAAACAAAATTGAATCAGTACTCCCAAAACAACATTTATACAAGCCCCCCTACATTTCCTCTGCAAATTTCCCACCTGTTTTGTATTTTTTTGAATGTTGGCTTCGGCCTCTGCTCTGTCGGGGAATCCAGGGAGCATAGAGGATCTCTATCCTAACCTATTCTTGGTGCTATCTCATAGGGATGACAGAGACTGTTGTTCTAACTAGACAGGCAAAGATGCATTGGTGGTCCTAGTGTTGGATGATTCCTCTCACTCGTAGAATCTGGAAGGTGGGGAATCCCTATTGTCTAGCCCCAAGATAGTTGGGGAGGACAAAGAGAGCATGTTGGGGGGTGGAAGAAGGGGGTGTTGGGAAAAGGGTCTCCTGACGCCCTTGATACTCCTGAATGCTTCGTAGGTGAGTTTGGCCTAGATATTTTTGTCCTGGATCAGGTGGTTGAAGGCATTTCTGCCTCTCTTCAACTTGCTCTTTTGGGGAGGTTTGTCACTTCCAAGCCCACTATAGATATGGTGCATAGGTGGTGTGCTTCCAGATGGAAAGTTAAAGGGTTCCTTCCTATCTCGACAATGCCGAGTGGCTTGTTCCTTTTTAGATTTAACACTAAGGTGGACTATACTTTTGTCTCCATAGGAAGCTAGTGTTATGGGTAGCACACTTTGCTCATGGAAAAATGGAAGCCAGGTTTTAACCCAGAGGTGGTGTTTCAAAAAGCTGCACTAGTGTGGGTTTGCCTCCAAGGGCTTCCCCTAGAATTCTAGGACAAAAAGGTGCATTGATGGATTGGGAACTTGTTTGTGAATTACGTGGTAGCGGACTTTATTAATGTGCAAAAAATGAGGCTAGTGTTTGCAAGATTCTGTGTTAATGTTACTATGAATAATCCCCTCCCTAACTTTGTGATGCTAAAATCCAAATGGGGTAGTTGGAATTAGGCCATTGTTTATGAAAATGCCACTATCCATTGCCAGAAGTGTGGTAAACATGGTCATGTGGTGATGAACTATAAGGGAACCCCTAGGATTGAGGACCAAATTCCCAAGCCTCTCCCTTCACTGTCTTTGAATGAGGCTGGTGTTTTGGGCGACCGATTAGGAGGAACTGAGTTCGAAATGGAGACCCAAGGCTCCCTGGAAGGGGAAATCCCTCTTTCTTTAGGGGAGGAGATAAACCTTAACATTAAGGAGAAGAAAAGAGAAGGCAAGGATAAAGAGGCAGAGGAGGAAGCTGCTCTAGAAGAAGGAGAGTTGGTTGAGGTCCTAGGGGACATTTCCAACTCTTACAGGGAAAGCCCAAGTGGAAAGAAAAAAAAGAAAGAAAATGATGAGGTGAGTAAGTCACAGAGGTCTGGAAGCAAGAAGATAGAAGATGAAGCTGGTGAAGAGTGCAGTTTAAATGGTTGGGGGAGACTGTCTTTTTTTCCCTAACCAAAATGAGGTGGTAAATAAAATGGAAAATTCAAGGCCGACCCCTTCGTCGCCTTCGGTTAGTGTTCTGGATTGGTCGGAACCTAAAAGGAAAACTAGAGGGGGTAAGCAGGTTGATGAAGGAATCAATAACAAAAAAATGTGAATGTGGGAAATGATGCAAAAGTTGATGTCCCCATGACGAGAGTGGTGAGAGCTAAAGAAGTAGCAAGGGCAATTGCTAGTGGGCAGCAATTAACCCTAGAAGATTCCCAAAAAAGTAAAAGATGAAGTTCCTCTCATGGAAAATAAGGGGCATGAATAGCCCTCAAAAATAGTATGCTCTGAAGAAGTATATCTTATATTTCAAGTTTGATGTGGTTCTAATCCAAGAGATTAAGATGAAGTATCAAAACTTTGCTCTTCTTGTGGACAAAATATAGTCGGGTGCGGCCTTTCATTATAGTGAAGCTAATGGGGCCTTTGGTGGCATGGCTACTCTTTGGAACATGTGTAAGTTATCTGGGAATGCGGTGTATTTTTCTAATAACTTCCTTGTTGTGTTGTTTACTTGGAATAATGTCTCCTAGTACATGTATAATATTTATGCTCCTAACGTTAGAAGTGACTAAGGTAAGATGTGGGGAGAAATTACTAACCTCATTTTGGCTGATCAATGTTATCCCATCATGTGTGCGGGTGATTTTAATTCTCCCCTATATTCGTCTAAGAAAATGGGGGGCACCCAAGATTATTCAGAAAGTATGCAGGAGCTGGTGGAATTCATGAGGAACAATGACTTGGTGGATATTGTTTTGTAGGGAATGGGTTTCACCTGGTCCAACAACAGAGAGTGGAAGCAACTTATTTAGGTTAGACTAGACAGATGGATGTTATCGGGTGGGTGGGATATTTCTCCTTTGATTAGCCTTTCTCATCTTACGAGGATGGTTTCTGATCACTCCCCCTTGATTCTTGACTGGGAGGAATGGAAAGGGTGTGGGCCATGTCCCTTCCGCTATGAGATTATGTGGCACTCCCACCCTAAATTTATGTATTGTATTAAAGGATGGTGGAACACTCCTATTAGGGGGATGATCATGTTCAGAATATCTGAAAATTTTCACTTAATCAAGCGGGAGGCCCAAAGGTGGAGTAAGTCCATGTTCGGGGACATTTTTCAATACAAAAAAGATAGTGAGGAGAAGCTCAAGAACTTCCAGGAGGAAATGGCCTTAGGTGTCTCCTCCTAGAATGATCAATGTGATGAGGAAGGCTAGCAGAAGAAATGGAAAGAAAACCTTAAGAGAGAGGAATTTTACTGGAAGGAAAGGTTGCATGTCCAATGGCTCAAGGAAGGTGACCAGAATTTGACCTTCTTCCATAGGTCTGCCTCCATTCATAAAAGAAGGAACACCATTAAATCCTTAGTTGTTGGAGGGAATCAACTACTATTAAAGGAAGATGACATTAGCAAGTATGCTATGGAGTTCTTTCAAGATACTTTTAGAAGCCTAGTTCAGAGGGGGACAGATATTGTCATTGATAGACTTCTGAAGGCTATCCTGACTATCATTAACGCAGAGGATAATGAAGAGATATTGTCCCAAGTCTTTGAGGAGGAGGTAAAAAATGCGGTGTTCTCTATGGGATCTTATAAATTGCCTAGAATGGATGGATTTCCCCTGGCTTTCTTCCAGCATTTTTGGGAGATTATTAAATATGATCTTGTTCACGTAGCCCGTGATTTTGTTAGAACTAGTAACATCCTGAAAAAAATCAACAACACCTATATTGTTCTGGTTCCTAAAGTTCAAGACCCTCAGGGCATGGGTGAATTTCACCCCATAAGCCTTTGTAATAATTTCTATAAAATCCTTTCCAAAATCATCACCAACAGAATCAAACCCCTACTTGGAAAAATCATTAATCCCAACCAGAAGGGGTTCATGTCAAGTAGACAAATTTTAGATGTAGTAATCACTTCCCATGAGATCATTCATTCCATGGACAGAGGCAAGAATGTTGGAATGACATTAAAATTTGATATATCTAAGGCGTATGATAAGTTTTTTTGGGACTTCTTGTATGGGGTGCTAAGAAAATTTGGATTTCACGAAAGATTTATTAAAATCATAAAGGTGGCAGTTGAAATGATTGACTTTGTAGTTTTGGTCAATAGCGCACCTTGGGGGTATTTTAAGCCAGAGAGGGGTTTACGTCATAGGGACCCCCTATCCCCCTATCTATTCTTGTTGGTTGCAGAGGTGCTGGCTCAGAACCTGTTGAAGTTGGAAGGAATTGGATCTATTGCTAGTTTTAAACCGGTCTCCACTCTTCCTCCAGAAGTTATCCAATATTTTGTGGATGATACATTCCTTTTTGGAAAATCTTGTATTAGGGAAGCTAGGGAATGTAAAACTCTACTGAACTCCTATGCGGTGGCTTCTGGTCAAGTGATCAACTACTGTAAAAGTAAAATTTATTTCTTCAATATTGAATAGAGAACCCAACTGAAGATTGTGGAATTTCTTGGTTGTATGGGAGCGGTGCTCCTTGACACCTACCTCAGGCTCCCGCTCATGGTGAAGAAGGTCTTAGACCAATTTTGGAACACCATTCTGGAGAAAATGCAAAAAAACTGGCTATGTGGAAAGGGAAGGTTCTTAGAAATGCGGGGAAACTTTAATTGTTGTCCATGACCCTCCAAGGAATACCTGTTTACTTCCTATATATTTTCAAAATCAATGACAGAATGATGGAGAAGCTAGAAAAAAATTCAGAGAAAATTTCTATGGAGGAAAAGGCTAGAATGAACTTGGTCAGCTGGGATACGGTTTGTCAACCGAAACTGTTGGGCAGACTGGGAGTGAGGAAAATTAAAGACCTAAACAAGGCTTTGATAACCAAATTTGGTTGACAACTATTCAAAGGATCTTTTGGATTGAGTAGAATTATGAAGGCCAAGTATTTTAATGATGGCCAATTCCCGTATGGTCACAATTTTCCCTCTAACTCTAAAATTTAGAATTTTATTACTAAAAGTAAGGGAACTCTATTTAAGGGGTTGAAATGGTTGGTGGGTGATGATTCTCATATTAGCTTCTAGGAGGACTGGTGGGTGGATGATAAACCCCTTGGATGGGAAAAGTATGGTCTCATTAGGGAAAGAATGATTTCTCTGTTAGAAACACTGAGAGGGGGGGTGAATCAGTGTTTGTCTATTAATTACTTTTCATCAACTTAAACATAAATCAAACATACATTGAATGAAGCTTAACATAAGAACTCATAACACATGATATGATTATGGGGAAACCTTGATCAAAGGAAAACCCCGGTGGGAATTAGTACCCACAAATATTGTACTAGGTATAATGAACTTGTTAAAGTTCCTTTTCCCTGTTAGAAGAAAACTTTACAATATGAGTACAATGACCTGGTTAAAGGTCTGACCCTATTAGGAGTCTTTTACAAAAATCTGTTAAAGGTATATGGCTCACTGCCCAATAGGATGAAGGCTACAACCTTCTGAAAGATGATATACACTATATCAAAATGAACTGCTGTGATGACACTGCTATCTGATCAGTTCCATGTATGCACGAATTCTCTTACTCTCTTAAAGAGCTATATCATATACTGACTTCATCTTACTACTATTCAATATCTTCCTCTTTCATAATCATCGATGCCTGTAATATAACTTTACATTACATACTTATATGTTCATATCCGAATAGGTGCAACCCAAAACAAAACACTAGTCAGCCCTAAAAAAATATATACAACACTTTCGAACAAGTCGGCTCAAGCGTGTTTACTACAATGTTAATTACATAATTACAAAAATATAACCAAAGGTGCTTGGCCATTACATTACAAAATAATTCACGCTGATCAAAACACTAGTCAGATTCCATGCTCTATCTTCTAGACTACTGGTCTACTGATCTACCTGTAACTTTACCGTACTGTTGTTTTGTACTATGTGTGTCTGGATGTAGCATGTACACATGTCATACAACATATATCTGAATGCGCATATGCTGACTCGATCTCTCGCACGTGCACTAATGTGCTGATCACTGAGTATCTCTGTCTGCCCTATTTTCCATACTTAGTCATTTTATCTTTCATGACAGAAACTAAACATTACTTTGTTTCCATGATGACAACATGAAATGAGTCATGCATCCTCAGGAAGTCAACTTGCCAACAATATCCCCCTTTGTCATTTATGGCAACAAAGGAATGTGGCCAAGTTACTCAAAATGACTTAACACAAAAAATGACTGTATATTATAACATTTTATTGATATATACATATGCTTGTCCACATATACACATTCTATATTACTCCCCCTTTGACATTAATGACAAAGGTGTACAAAAATTTGTAAGTCTTCTGCATACTTACTCCATGTAAACTTCAAGGTACACAATTTGAAGAGATTGGATCTCTTTCTGCCAAAATACTTTCATTGCATCAACAATCTGTAGATGTGCGCATAGGGCATATGTCAATTTCTCCATTTTCATCAGATGCATGCAAGGACCTTTATGATATGTGTAGACACCCTAAAATGGACATGCTTGCGACTTTACATTAAAAACACTAAGTTTTCATCTATTAATTAATGGTTTTTTAATCATTAATTAATCATCTATTTTCTTCTAAATTCATTCCTCAAATCATCTAATCCAATTCCCAAAATTAATTAAATAATTAATTTTATTTAATTAATTAAGCTTTAATTGATTAATTATCACTATTTAATTAATTAAACTCAATTTCCTATAGTTTGAATCCAAATATTTAAACTTACTAATTAAATTCTTCCAATTAATTTAATTTCAATTAAATTAATTTAATTTCAGTTAAATTAATTTAATTTCATCAAATAAAGCAATTCTTAATAAAAAAGAATTCAATTATCTCACATGTTGAAAATAATTATTAAATAAATGAATTAAATATTCATTTATCTTCAAAGAGATAACTCCA
>MU224454.1:2305353-2319209 GCA_018584345.1 Thuja plicata
ATTTCTATTTTCTACTGCTCTCATTTCTTGAATGGTAGATACTCTAATAGCATAAGTAGGCAGTAAGGTTCTTAGAATTTTACTTACCACTGTATCTTCTTCTAGTACACCTCCAACTCCTCGGATATCATTGACTACCTCTTTGATTCTTGTATTGTACTAAGTGATGTTTTCACCTTATTTCATTTTGAGATCTTCAAACTTTCCTCTAAGTAATTCTACCTTGGCTCTCAAAACATTCTTGTCACCACCATGTACAAGCATCAATTTGTCCCACATCTGCTTTGCAGTCTTGCAGGTTTTGACATCTTCAAATTCAACATCCGAGAGTGAAGAAGCAAGCTCTATCATCATGCAATTGTGCTCATGCTTCTCCCTCAATTGTTTGACTATTGGTGCTCTTGTGGGAAACACATATTCAGTATCTAAGTATTGAGTAATATCATTACCAATACCTGATAAGTGGAGTCTTATTCTGCTCTGCCATGAATCAAAACTATCTTTGTTCAACTTGGGCACATCTCGTCTGTTCAACTTATGATCTTTAGCTTAGGTCTTGAAAACTTCCTTCTAATCACACAAGCTTTGATACCAATTATTAGTAATAACTGAGAGGGGGGTGAATCAGTGGCCTCAAGAATTAATCCTTAAATCAACCCTTTAAACTTATAACCATAAATTATGTCTCAAGTTATCTTCTGTCCTACAAGATGTATGCCTTGAAATACTTATATCAATTTACTACTTGTCAGATTGCTTTGTTAAACCTTCTTTTGTATGTTTACTGATAAGTAGTCATCTATTTACCAAAACACAGTAAATATGCAGAGTATATCGATCAATCCAGAATTAACTATGTAAGATACAAAAGAGTAAAGAAATGAATCATACACACATAACACATGGATTTTTAATGTGGAAACCCTATTAAGGGAAAAGCCACTGGGACCGGTACCCCAAATTTTCACTCTTCTGAAGTGAGCCCTGTTAAGAGCCAACCCTGTTAAAGGTTACAAACACACTATTAGGTGTGACCTTGTTAGAGGATTTAGAAATAGTTTGTTAACTAGTATCTGGCATCTAATGCTACCATCCTTGATCAAAAAGTCTCTTGGCCTATCAATAGGTATCGGGCATATCCAATGCTACTTTTGTGATCAAACTTTTTGATACTCCTTGGGATGTATCTCAATTGAAAAAGACTTTTAAGTCCTGCTCGGTTAAGAGGCTTATATGCTTCAAAGGTTAAACTGAAATACTAATGATCTTTTCATACATACAACTCAATTGTAGATTTTTAGATCTATTGTAGGTCCATTACTTCACTGATTAATATAATCAAATACATACCTTTGCTCCACACTTGTTCTACTCTATGATGCTTGGCTCACTATTCGTCGGTGTCTGCAGAATCTAGCTCTTCCTTTAGCTTTTTGATCAGGACTGAATGAATAATTTCTTCTCCTTTAGATTTTCTTTAGCATCTTTCCTCTATTCTCTTGTTCACCCCACACACACAATTCATAATGAATTGAGTTTGTCTGTTATAGACATGATTTCCTCTTTTCTTGGCTTTCTTGATCTTGGTGTGTTCAATAATCTTTGCCAATAGATTTAAAGCAAACCTCCAGTCTGATCTCATAGAGATCTTCTTTCCAACTAGACAAAGAAACTTTAAATCAATTACTTATCTCCAGCTTTATCTGGATGATTAAAACAATGATAAGTATCTGTTAACTCTATCTTTAGCTTCTTGACAGCTAAGCATTTTGTCATTTTCTGAACTCTCTGTTCTGTCAGTCAACACTTTAGCTAGGCATCAGTGATAATTGACTGTTCTGTTAGTGTGACTTTAGTTGTCATCAAGATCTCTGTCCTTGTCTTTTTCGTTGGGCAACACTAAAATTTTGTCCATCGGGTTACTCTATGTTTTGTCCGTCAGGCAACACTGTAGCTCTACTTGTCAGTAATGCTATGCATTTCCTCGTCAGGAAACACTATGACTTTGTTCTTTTACTCTGACCGTTGGGTGCACTCCATCGGTGTATGTAGTCACTTAGTGAATACTTGACTTATATGCCTTACTGATAGCATAGCCTTTGATTCATCAGTTCTTTGAAGTATTTTAGCAGTATTCCCATGACCATACAGATTATATCAAGTTGACATCAATGACAATAAAATACATTAAGTGATTTAATACCTTGTATGATCATCAACTTAACATCTTCAAACATTCAATCAGTTACATTTCATCACTAAAAAAATGAATGGTTGTGGTTGAATTGAATGTTTGAGTGTTTTTAATGATGCTATAAAATGTTCTTGAAGTATGTGATTGATGAGTTGCCGATACACATAGATCAAAAGGATCAGATTGGTGGAGCTTTTGGTCAATAATAATATTTTTATTATTATTCATGTTCTTGGCCAACTTAGTTGGTAAATTGTGTTTTGCAAGTGTTAAACTATGAAATCTGAGAGATTTATGATATCGAGGTGGTGGTTGTAAACCATGGGCATGATATGGTGGTCAGATATGGATTTGAATCAAGAGATTTTGCACATTGATTGAAAGAGATGATGAATTAGGGTTGATGACCTAGTTCTTTGTTTAAAATGATGAATTAGGGAAAATTCAAGGTGCGGATCATGGATGTTGATTCTAGAGGTGGCTAGAAAAGGGAGATCCTAATTCAGTGATGATAAGAAGTGTTTGAACAAGGGGTTGAACAAAATCTGCATTTTGATACATTGGAGTTGTATCAGACATAAGGTAGATGTCACTTACATAGTTCACAAAAAATATTTAGATCACTGTAGTGATCATATTGTAAGGTAGTAAGCCTCCCTCACTGTTGTAGCTCAAGGATTTTTATTTAAGTAGTGAGCTCTAGGAAGTGAGCCTAAATGCATATGCATTCCCCATATATTTTAATAAGGTTGTACTTTTAATAAGGTATTCCCTTATTGTGGGTAATCAGTCCCACTGTGGTTTTTTCCCTAACAGGGTTTCCATGATAAAAATATCATGTCAACCTATGTGATTCTTTTACGATTTGTATATGCATGCATTATTTATACTCTATTTATTCATATTAGATTTAAGGGTACACAAGTTTGAGGGTTTGAGATATAAGGTTATTGGGAACAACTAATTCATCCCCCTCTTAGTTATTCATTGTCATATTATCAACACCTTTGTATCATAGGATGCATTCTGCTAGACAAAGAAGATGAATCTAAAGAAGAGATTTCTTTCAACCAATTTGATTCAATTTTTATCTGCCTAGTGAGGATGAAATCATCTTTAATCTTGGTGGTAAAAGTTTGTGCAGTTGCAAGAGTAGCTGGAGTTTCCCTTCTTAATAGAAAACTGACTTCAAGCACTTGAGCATTGATGAAGACACATTTCAAGTTTCTCTAGTGTAGGCTTGACAACAATAGGAATTATATTTTCCAACTTGATGAAATGAGAAATAAATTCATGCATAGACACATGAGATTCCTTCTTCAACTAGGTAACTTAGGCCAATAAAGTGTGTACATATTCAACATGCTTGAATCTTGTCTCAAATTTTTCTATGAGTGTATATAAACTCATAATAGATTGTGACCCAAGATCGTAGAACCAATCAACAATAACACCTTAGAATGTATCAATGAAAAACCTCACTAAGATGTATTTATGTTCCATGCTAAGGAATCCACATGCAATATATAAGTCCTTGATGTGTTCATCTGGATGTTGTTGTCCATCACTGAAGAACTTTGGAAAGTTCTTCTGTGAACCTTGTGGTAGAGAATGAATGGGTCCAGTGTGAAATTGAGTTTAGCAAAATAATTTACTTAAGGACCTTGGACAACCCTTTACATGTCTTGGTGAAAGCTTGAGAAATTTGAAACTAAAACAAAATAAAAATTACAATGAAAAAGGATATGGGTATACTTTGAACAAAAGTGTGAGACTTTCAAATGCCTATTGTGTCCCCAATATAGTCTCCAAAAACTATTGGGTGGATATTTTGCAACCGACAGTTTTTAGTATCAATTGTAAAACATTGGTTCCAGCCACAGTGTTTGAGACATAGTCTCTCCTACTTATAAGGGAAGGATCCCCTTACTTATTGCTACTAGAATCAACAAAACACTTAAGTACTTCTATTTACACTAGGCTAAATAAGGGTGGAACATTCATCCCATTCTCTTATTTCAAAATAGATGTTACCATTACAATACAATCTTTAATATGGTGTATTTCATTGAAAATGTATTTGTTGGAGCAATAATCCTGATAAGTAGAAGATTAGACATAAGAATAACCTTTAGCATACTAGCAACTTTGAATAACTTAGGAGTTCAAAAAATCTCAAAGTCTTTCAATGACCCATTATGAGATTATGAGAACAATAATGAAACATATGTGCATCTCAAAGTATCCAACACGTATTTAACCTTGCATGCACAAACGAGAAAAATGAAGCAACACAAAGTCTAGAATCTATTTCCTTGCTTGAGAATTCTATGTTAATCTTAGACTTGATAAGAAACTCAAAGTCCACAAGACCAAATTTGAAACCAAATTATAAATTTGAACAAAATATGAAGCTCAAAGTCTATAAGATTGAGTTAAAATCTCTCTCGAACAAAAGCACAAAAATCATAGTCATTTCAAAAGAGTTTCATCACATGATAGTTTGGATTGGCACAAATTCTCAAAACAACCTGCTTCTTTATTCAAAGAAATCTAATTTACATCTAAGTTTAATGTCTTATAGTGCATATACAAACTGATAGATTTTTATTGCCTTGCCAAAATATGATTATTTATAATGAGACCTCCTGTATTTATAGAAGAGATGCTGAGCTAAAAAGGTGGAAAAATAACTACCTATTCTTTAATTATTCAACATTACAATCCTATGTAGTGTGATTACATGTAATGAGACTATGTGAAATTACAATTTTTTTCTTTACACGTGACATTACATATGCAATTATAATTTTATGCTTTACATGTAACTTGTAAAAACTAAATTAGAAAATGCATAATGAAAACTACACTAAGTTTCTGACAAGACACAAATCTTATTACATCATCCTCTATCAAAGAGGTCATCCTATTGCTAAACTGTCAATGCTTGAAATCTTCAGATTTATATGCGAATGAGATTGTCTATATGGAAAAATGCATCTTGAACTTTGCATTTAATAAAGTCAAATCACTAATCTTTATTCTAACCCATGAATGGAAAACTATTCATGATTCCTTTTATTTATCTTCTACTATTTTCTTGGAATCAGTCTTGAAAGCATTCTATTTCCCTCACTGAAACAACAACACACCAACCTCATCTTCTTCTTTGGGGTTGTACTATCTCTTTGGGAAAATCTTTCTACAAAGTTGAGGTTTGAAGCCCGAAGTGTGACTAAGAGTAGTCACAATGGTGTTGTAGTCATGTGTTCTAGAAATTTCCAAGCTTGGACAATTACTCGACACGACCTATGAGACACCATACAAAAACTCGACTAAAAATGAAAGATACAAAAAAATAGAAAAATGACTAAAGAGGGACCAATAATACAATTTCAAAGTTTTCAGACTGCATTGCGTATGCAAGATTGAAATTTCATTCAAGGTGTTATCGTTCATGTAATAAAAACAAAAAGTTCTTATTACAAGGGAAAAACAAAGTTTTTATTTGAAAATGAGGGGTTTTCAAACCCAACTGCATATAAGATTGCATGTGTAGTTCAACTTTCCATGGGGTAAAAAATCCTCGATTACACTTGCATTTAGAGTTTTCACAAGGGTAAACTTGGGTATTGTTGGGGTTTTCATATGTGATTGTGCATTTTACTACATGTAAAAAAACATGCTGTTGGTGTAAAAATCTTTTATTTTCAAATGATAGGCATGAAGATTTTGGAGGTGATTGCACTTAAGATTGTTAGGATTGAGGAACACTGAGAGGGGGGAGATGAATAAATGTTCTAAAAATTTTTACTTTATTAAAATAATTACACAACCATAAGACAAATGTAACTAAAAGTAAATAAAAAAAGCACAAACAAATCATCCACAACATTATGACACCATGATTTTTGTGTGGAAACCCATTTAAGGGAAAAACCACGGTGGGGATGGTACCAAAAGGTAACTGCTTCTACATAAATAATATCCCTATTAAAGGTTTGATTACATGAGGGGAATGCACATGCATTCAGTCTTACATCCTAGAGCTCACTTCTTAATTACAAAAGAGGATGACAACCCATAGGAAAGCATACTACTTTACAATATACATTGGAGTATAATCCAAAATGGTGAACTGAGAAACAACATCAACTATGCTTGTACAGTTCCATGTAGGTACAATCAAAATCATCAACCTATCCTTTTCATTTAGTTTCTTCTCACATTCAACATGTCCAAATATAAATTATGTACCTTTCTCCTTCAAATAAACTCAAAAACTTGATCTAATATACCTGGTTGCAAAAATAATATCTCAATTGGTTGACCTCCAAAACACAAAGTGTATCATGTAGAACATTGACCAAATAAATAATTAAACCTTCATGCTAACCTTGACCAAATACATAGAAGTCATGAATCATGTCGGCTCCATCAAACTCTCAAACTAATCAAACCATCGATATTTTAGGATCGCTAATCAATCCAACAACTGATTGTCACTGTTCTTCACAATTCACTATATACCCAATACTTAGAAGTCCATAAATCGAACAAATGATAAGATAAATTGGTGTGATCATAGAAAAAGGTGGAATATACACTATAGAATATCCTTCTAGCTTTGCATCTCAAAACTCCTTCATACCAGTCCATACCGATCTATTCACTGAAGCCTATACTTTGTCCATGTTCTGCTATACTTTGCCAAATTCATAATCTGACCTTTGGTAATCAGAAAATATGTCAAGTGACCATGAGGATCCTATATAGTTTCCATCAATGACAACATACAAACTATCTATAGCAGTGTCTCTTGCCAACAATATCCCCCTTTGGCATTGATGACAATACTTTGTGAAAAATGACTAAGTGTCCAAACAAAATGCCAAACTCCAAAAATATCTCTCCCTAATCAAATTTTTGTGCTCCCACTAAGCTAAATATCTCATTTTTCAATCCTTATCTCCCTCCTTTGAAATTAATGGAAAAGGATGGAAACAAAACCTTCATCTACCAAAATCCTATGTATCACCGCTATATACAAATGATGCAGGAGCATCTTGGGATCTTGGCTATCTTGCATCAACCAAAAAGATTTTCCTTTGGTTTGTTTGTTTTTATGTTCCAATTATAAATTTTTGGTGTTTTAGGTGGCGGTCACTCGTTTTGGCTCCTTACTCTATGCGATCTGATGGGTTTTCTATAGACATCTTGGTGAAGCTTTTTCTATGATCGCATTGTGTTTTGTTCTATCTTGGAGAAGTTACCTTCATTTTGGTCTGGTCTTATTTTTGTTCTTTCCCTGATGGAGAGATAGAGTTGGATTTGGGTCATGTGTTGGATTTTGCGAGTGTGATCATGCATTTATGTTTATCACCTATCTAGGAGAAGTTTCCTATGATCACATCTCTTTTGGTTTTTGGTTGTTTGATTTTTGATTCATCTAGTGGCTTTGTGGATTGTGTTTATTTCTTTTTCGGATTGATCTATGAGATTCATCTTGCGGTTGGTGATTTTTGAGTTTTAGCATGTGCGGTCATGGATCTTGGTCACTAGGATTTTTATGGACCTATATTTATGATCGCACGTCCTTATGTTCTTATTTGGTGATCAGTGTTTCACATTTTGGGTCCTATCCTATATGTTGTTGTTAGAAACACTGAGAGGGAGGGGGGGGGGTGAATCTGTGTTTGACTATTAATTACTTTTCAACAACTTAAACATAAATGAAACATACATTGAATGAAGATTAACATAAGAAATCATAACACATGATATGACTATGGGGAAACCTTGATCAGAGGAAAACCCCGATGGGAATTAGTACCCACAAATATTGTACTAGGTATAATGAACTTGTTAAAGTTCCTTTTCCCTTTTAGAAGCAGTCTTTACAATATGAGTACAATGACCTGGTTAAAGGTCTGACCCTATTAAGAGTCTTTTACAAAACCTTGTTAAAGGTATATGGCTCACTGCCTAGGCTCACTGCCCAATATGATGAAGGCTACAACCTTCTGAAAGATGATATACACTATATCAAAATGAACTGCTGTGATGACATTACTGTCTGATCAGTTCCGTGTATGCACGAATGCTCTTACTCTATTAAAGAGCTATATCATATAATGAATTCATCTTATTTCTCTTCAATATCTTCCTCTTACATAATCATCAACACTTGTAACATAACTTTACATTACATACTTATATGTTCATATATGAATAGGCGCGACCCAAAACAAAACACTAGTCGGCCCTAAAATAAAACATACAACACTTCTGAACAAGTCGGCTCAAGCGTGTTTACTACAATGTTAATTATATAATTACAAACATATAACCAAAGGCACTTGGCCATTACCTTACAAAATAATTCACGTTGATCAAAACACTGGTCGGCTTCCATGTTCTATCTTCTAGACTACTGGTCTACGAATCTGCCTGTAACTTTGCCATATTGTTGTTCCATAATATGCATGTCTGGATGTAGCATGTACACATGTCATACAACATATATCTAAATGTGCATTTCTGACTCAATCTCTCGCACGTGCGCTGATGTGCTGATCGCTGAGTATCTTTGTTTCCCCTGTTTTCCATACTTAGTCATTTTGTCTTTCATGACAGAAACTAAACATGACTTTGTTGCCATGATGACAACATGAAATGAGTCATGCATCCTCAGGAAGTCAACTTGCCAACAATCTCCCCCTTTGTCATTTATGGCAACAAAGGAATGTGGCCAAGTTACTCAAAATGAATTAACACAAAAATGACTATATATCATAATATTTTATTGATATATACATATACTTCTCCGCATATACACATTCTATATTACTCCCCCTTTTACATTAATGACAAAGGTGTACAAAAAATTTTAAGTCTTCTGCATACTTACTCCATGTAAGCTTCAGGGTACACAATTTGAAGAGATTGGATCTCTTTCTGCCAAAATACTTTCATTGCATCAACAATCTGTAGATGTGCACATAGGGCATATGTCAGTTTATCCATTTTCATCAGATCCATGCAAGGACCTTGATCATATGTCACCATGGTGTCATCAATTTGTTTGATGTTCTTATTAAGGACTGCTAGAGATGGCACAAGTGCATTTCTCAACTGGGTTTGTCTTATTCTTATCTTGCTGATTTCCAATTTTGCCTTCTCAATTTTATCCAACTGTCCTTGATAGACATTATTGCAAATGTTCATATCTTGCGTGGATGTTTCAACTGATTTTCTGATGCTATCCACCATGATCTCTGCCTCTTCTACCTTTTTAATTTTCTCAGAGGTGAACTTCACTCTGTCCATGCAGTTGGCTATAACTTTCTTTCCCTTAGCTGCCAATTCTTTCAGTATGGATTGCCTAATCTTTAAGGAGTTCAAGTCTAAGGTAAAGTTCTTTACCAAATAATTTAGTCTCTCCTTTTTGTATTCATCTTCTATAATCTTAGTAGCTGAATCTACTAGGTTTGTAAAGTGTGTTTTGAAGTTTGTCAGAATGTTGTCCACATCTTCAACTGATTGGACTTTGGCTACTTTCTAATCAGCAGGCACTAAGTCATTCAATATGTTCACTGTTTCCAAAAAGTGAGGGTTCCTCATTACTTGTTTCTCCTTTGCTTTTTCCATAGAAAGAATGCTAATCTTGATTAAGTCTTCTTCTCCCCATGCATCTAGACTTGTTGAATCAGGAGTTAACCTTGACAACAATGAGGTAGATGGTTGAGTGGATGGTGAGAATATAGTATTCTAATTTGTATCCATGCATTCAAATTTTACTTGTATCTCTTTTATTGGTGTCTTATCACCTTGAGTATCTTTTTCTTCATTTATGTCAATTGGATCATTGGTGGGAGCTTCATCTTGTTGTGCAGAAGTATCATCAGTGCACATTTCTTCAATGCTTACAAATGCTTTATCAATTGTGTCCATGTCTTTGTCAGATGTTGTCATGGATATCTTGATGTTATCAACCACTATAGTATCTTCTGAGTCTTTATCTGTATCAGAAGTTATTGTCACTATGGACGCTGAAACCTGTGGACCTGTTGTAGGTGCTTTCTGAATCACTGGTTTTGTGGCCTGTTTGGGAGGAGCTGGAGTAACCTTTGTTGTAGGCGCCATTGATGGATACATGTGTCTATCCATAAACACTTGTGCAAATGCCTTTTCAGGCTCCTTATCTATCTACTCATACTCTTTGCTCATAATCTGTAGGGTCCTTGTCTTAGTTCAAAGATGAGGCTTCACCAAATCTAATAATATAACCTTCTCATCATGCAAGCATACAGGGAGAAGAGTATCCAATGTTTCTTCTCTTATCCTCATGTCTTCCTTAATTGCATGTATTTTCATGATCTCCAATAAGTTCCATAACTGATCTGGTATCACTATCTTGAGCTCAAGAACTGAATTCTTAAACTTGATCATATAAGATATGATCATAGAGTGTATCTCAATCTTATCAATTTCTTGATGCTTTTCATATACTTTAGAAAGTGTATCTAATCTCCCTTCATTCACAATCTTGTTCTTCAAAACATTTAGTCTAGGTCTAAATCCTACCTCAGGAGGAGCTTGAGTATTTTTTGCTTTGCTACGTGTGTTCCTTGAAGATGGATGATTTGTGGGTGCCTGTTTTATTCCTCTAGACTTCTTTCTAGGTATTGAAGGTGGAGATGAGTCTAGGTCAATAGTGGTAGAGGGCGCAGAGGTGCTCTCAAATTTCTTCTTCTTCTAGATCTATTCAACCTTCTCAAGTTCTTTTGCTATCTTGGCATCTCGAGCTTTGTCAAGATCTTCTTGAGTGATTCCATGAACTTTTAGTATGTTAGATGTAATTTTGGATGCTTTCCTTTTGTTATAAGCACTGTGTAAGATAATATCCACTTCATTAGTCTTCTCTTTGTAAGTGCCCCATCTAGGTTCATTAGGATCTTTGGGCGCGGACAATAGAACTTGTGCATATCCTTCTAGAACATGTTCTTCTACGTCATAACCAAGAGGATGAATCCATTTGGTTCTAGGTTCAACTTCCTCCATGCAAGTGCAATTTGTTTCCACCATGAAACATATGGTATCCTTATATTTTTCAACTATCTTCTCAGATAATCTGAACCTTTTCTGCATCTTGATCCTAAATGTCTTTATATCCATATCCATAGCAACCCTTGCACTTCTCTCTAAAGTGGCCTTAAGTGAAATCTAAGACATTGTGGGTTTGCTCCTATCTAGATAAAGGTTTGCAACCTTTCCAACTATATGGAAATACAAGTAGATGATTAAAGTTCCAAACCTGAATGTCTTGCTCCTATCGTGCTTGATGATTCGAATGTTGTCAATCAATTGACCCCGCAAGATCTCACATAGGTTGTATTGAGTGTTGTCCTTCACCATTATGATAGCTGCTAGGACTGTTGCTGCAGAGACACTGTTCAACCTGCTTGCTTGCTGAAACTTATACCCAAGGATCATTGTTAAAAGTTTTATGTCAGCTTCTTTGATAGGATCAACTACCATTCCATGCTTGTCACTTCTAGATAGACATACTTGTTCAATTTGCTTCTTGACATCCATGCCAGTGGGAAAAACTGGTCCAGTCTTGGGAAGTCTGGTTAATTCATGGATTAGGTCTGTAGTGATGTGCACAGGGACCTCACCAATCTAATAAAGATCATCATGTATTCTTCTTAGAAAAATCTTCACCAATTCTGACTCATCAAACTCATGCGCATTCGAGTATTCAAAAATAGGGTTATCAATCAAGTGCACGAACTCATCCTTGAATGTGTAATCAAGTTTCATCATAGATCCCATATGAGTGGCTATGATGATATCTCTTACTGTTTCCTTCTTATAGTAGATGTACACGCGGATATCTTCCACGTGAACAACACCTAGCGGGGTTTTGGAGAAAGCCCCTTCCACATCATCTAGTATGGGTTTGAATGGATGTTTCTTGAATACAAATCTCTTCCTTTCTGCAATATCAAATACTATTGGAGTCGCCATCTTACTTGGAACTTGCTTAAGTAGGGTTTCAAGAAATTTCAAAATGACGCGACTGCTAGGGTTCCGTTCCAAACGTCTTATCCATTCACTTAACTAAAAAATCTATTATGCTTCCGTGCCTTGATGCCTAGTGCTCTAATGCTCTCCAAAATCTATGATCTCAAATGCAAGTGTGAAGAAGATTGAACACTTACTTTCTGTTATAAAATCTATCACATTTAATGTTTGCAACTGTACGCAAATTTCTCAGAGATTTTGAAACTTTGATCCTGATACATTTTAGACAATGCGTGAATGCATATAGAAATATTATGTGCTTATAACCATGAATTCATAGGCGCATACTCAAAGGTGAGTATACCAACCACGCAGGGGTCTTGAGCTAGAATAGCTCCCCCTAAGACCAAGAAGGTCTTATTCAAGTAGAAGTAGAGGGTGCGTCCACTGTGGATGCATCAACTACTTTTCCAAAATCATTGTCCTTCTTTACTTCAACCCAAATTTTGCTTGAATCTTCATTTGCTTGAACAAACTTGATTTCTCCTTTTTCTTCAAATAGTGATTTCTTAGGATCCTCTTGCTTTTGAGTTCTAGATCTACAAAACCTTGAGATGTGTCCAGCCTTTCCACATGTGTGACAAATGATAGGAGGTCAGATGCTCTTGTTCATCATGCTGCATTGCTTTGCTATGTGTCCATTGTAGTTACATATCTGACATGTAGTGTTCTGCAAATTCCTTTGAGGTTGATTTCTCTGATTGTTTTGATTCATTCTTCTTTGATTATGCTATGACTGATTTCTTTGATTTGTTCTACAATGTATAGCCCTGTGACCAAACTTATTATAGTAGAAACAATAACCATTGAAAGGTCTTACCTCTTTGCAATCTCTTGCCAAATGACCATGTTTTTTACATGCATAACTAGTTCTGTTAACTTGCTTGATTTCCCCTTTAGGTGGATCTGTTTTAATCTCTTCAACATTTTCAACTCCCTTTGGTTCTGAAGATGCTTCATGAGGTTTATTTCTTTCTTGAAATGAATTGAATTCAATTTGTGCTACACTGAATCCAAGACCAGTAGTGTCGCCTTTTTGCTTTTGTGCATTGAGCTGAGATTGAAGTGAATCAAAACTTGTGTGGAGTTTATCAATCTTATCCTTTGCTTCTGTTAATTCAGATTCCAACTTCTTCTTTATGTTTTCCAATTCCAAAACTTTCATGTTTGCTTTCAAGAGTTCATCATCTAGTTGTTTTCTTTCTTTGATCTTTTCTTCAATAGCAATTTGGCTGTCTATGAGCTGTTCATCCAGATTTTCAACTTTATCTTTCAGAGACATTTTCTCTTCATTGAGCTTTTTGATCATTTTCCCTAAATCACTTGTAGAACAATTTTTCAAATCTTTTCTTAATTTTTTGATAAGCATTTGTGAGCCATCAACTTTTAATCTGAGTTCTTCATTTTCTTTTTTAGATCTATAAAGATCTTCAAGAGCTGCTTCAAGATTCTTTTATAAATGTTTTTCTTCTGCTGAGTCCACGATCTCCTCAAGTGGTTAAACTTATTTGCTGAGGACTAGAGCTCTGATACCAATTGTTAGAAACACTGAGAGGGGGGGGGGGGTGAATCA
>MU224454.1:2334763-2354308 GCA_018584345.1 Thuja plicata
TTTGTGCATTTGAGAATAAAGGGGAATATCTTATCTTTCCCTCCACTCTAAACATTAAATGTAAGGTGAAAAATGATTTGAGTATCAAAACACTCTTATTCCACGAACATCATTTTTCTCCTTTACAATTTGTAACACATTTTAGGACTTTCTCATTAAGCGGGAAATATTTTAGAATGTTTTGTAAGGTGGTTAATTTCAATAATAAACTTGTGATGTATAAATATGTAAAATGATGAAATATAAAAGTGTAGATTATGGATGCAGAGGTGCGATCGAGAAGAAGAAGAGAAGAGAAGTGTGTTTGCATGTGTAGCAAATATTGAGCTTGAACTAGATCTCTATTAGCAAAGGAAGTGATATTTTCTTTGATCATTTACTTGTTGATTCCTAATAGCTTCATCAACCTAAATCCCTTAACCGGGTAGATCCTAATAGGTGTGAATTATAAATCCTTTAACAGGGTAACTCTTTAATTAGGGTTTGAAATCCTTTAACCAGGTTACTCCTAACATGGTAACTCCTATCTATTTGCATTGGGATCACTATATCATTCACTAAGTTCTACATTTGATTAGTGTATGTGTGAGTCATTCTTTGTGTGTGTGGTCAGGTGACTATGTCCGCGAGGATGGTGGGGTAGGCCTGAGGGTACCACATGGTTAGGTGGCATTGCATATCACTATTGGGGATCGATGTATAGGTGATGGATTAATTATAGTGCCAGAGATCTGATCATAATGTGATAATTCTATCCCTATGAATTCATTTCAGTGCTTATAGCTATATACTATTATGCTAAGTAGATTAGCTTTCATTATGTTGTTATTGATTATATTGAGTTTGTATGACCTTGAATTATTGTACTCAGTACTCCCCGGTGTAGATTTTTTCATATCTAAGCCATGTGTTGGATTTGACATTAGTTTATTTTCAAATTTAAGCTTTCTATATAATTATGTGCATATGTTCAGTATTCCTGCACATTGATCTCTTATTCCTACTCATTTGTTATATATTTTTGTGCATTTATACTATCTTTGAGTTTCTATGCATCCATCTTGTTTACACTCAAATAATTTTGAGAGTTGCACATATATTCTGATCCCACTCTTACGTATTTGTACCAATTTGATGTTCCCTTAGGTTTGTGTAAATATGGACTTCATATTTAGATTCCTTGTGTTTTCAGGATCATTTTCATGTATTTACTTTATATTTTTCAATTCAGGTTTCTATGGTTTAGTTGACTTTTCAATTTGGGTTTAAAATAAACCTATTGTTGACCACTACCAAGGATGGACTTGTATCCTTGATTGATGACCATGGATGATGGTTGGGTCTAATCCCGTGAGGTTTATGGACATGGTTTTGGATCTCATGTGGTGACCTTGAATATGAATTGTATGTTCTTGTTTATTTTGGGGTTGTCATGGAACCCTTGGAAGTACTTTTGAGTCTTCCACTTGTGCATGATTGTGTGATGATCATATAATGTTCATATATTTTTTTATACGTTATGGTTATGTATGCACTTTTTTCATGATGTTATTTACTGTTACCTAATTTTTCTTTGAGCTTGATTAGGTAGAGCTGGAACAACATTCACAACTAAAGATGAAAGCTACATATTTGATTCTGTTAAGTGTTCCTTATGTAGTCCATAAACTTGCAATTCACTAAAATGCATCAAACACTAGTTTAACATTCTTTTCAATCAAATTGAAAGATCTAACTAGGTTAATGAATTTTGAAAATGAAAGAAAATTAAGAGCATTTCATGGATCTCTAGCTAGAGGGACTAAAGGAATGCTCTCAGCTGCAAAGCATCCTAAAGTGACAACCCCTAGAATGATAATTATGCTTTAAGAATGATGAAAATGATGGATCTAAGATGCAAATGTATGCAAATTTAGATGAATTTCCCTATTCTATGCTCAAAATCTATTTAAGAATGGATGAATTTGTCATTATGATGATACTACTCAAGAATGCTTTAATGCTAAATGCCCAATTCAATATGCAATTAAATGTGGACTCTTACTCTAAATGTAAATTGGTAAGTTTACACTAAGAAAATCCTCCTATTTATAAGAATTCCCAAGGGAAGCGGGGTGAGTTTGATTAACCAAGGTCAAAGTAGGGTTGAGGTCAAGGTTGAGTGATGGTTTTCAAATATGGGGACAAGGTGAAAAAATGAGTGGTGAGGATAGCAAAGCCTAAATGGGTGGTGAGGATAACAAAGTTTAGTATGATCCATGTGCTCTCAATCCTTTCTTCTCATTGGCTATTTGATTCCTTGTCTCCTTTGTTGAAAGAAATTAGGATTTAATTAATTCAACCAATTTAATTAAATTAGCCATGTAAGGGGATTTGATGGGTTACATTTGATTTATTTAATTAAACTCTATAACTAATTGATTTAACCAATTACATAGTTTAATTAATCCCTTGTGGCTTAAATTTAATTAATTAATGGTTTTGTTAATTAATCCATTATGTTGACTTGATTTAACCCCTTTTGACTTTGGTTGACCATGTTAATTTTGGTTGACCAATTTAGAGTGTCTACACCTTATCTCAAGAGAAATGTTATCTACTAAGTTTTAGTTTTATTATGCAAATTTTTTTACAAGAGAGAATATTACACAACTTTGCATAAAATTGTTGTCTTTTATTTATAATTACACAAGTATAGTGTCCCACACAAGTCATGGGAGTAACTGATCCAATGCAATATAAGATGAAAACTATACACTTGAAAAGAAAAATCATATGAAAGCAATATGGATCCTTCATTGCCTGAATTATGGACCCCAAGGTTGAATTGTTGTATCTTCAAATTCTTCCATGTGGTTTCTCTAGAAGTTTCCCTACTACCCAAGAAATGCCTACAAGAGATGAGAAAATTTGGTGTTAGATCTCAGGATGCCTATTCTTTCCATACACAACATCAACAAGCCTATCATTTTCTTTCATAAGGAATTAAAATAGTTTTATGTATTCATCACATATATCAGGGAGAAATAGAAGATCATCATCAATACCCATTAAGAGCTTCATTGTTTTATCTAACATGTTTTCTTGTGCAGGTACTCATCATTCATAATAGTAAGTTTATGGATTCACTATAATAAATAAAAAATATTTGTTCAATAGAACTGCAATGAGTAAATAAAAGCAGTGAATATATAATGACAATGAATATCAATCAATGTAGCTATAAACAACAAGCAAAGGTTATTGATCCAATGACAGGAAAGTGATATGTTTCTTGCTATAAAAATGACAAAGTGTTTCTCAAAAGAGCATCCAAAGTGAATCAAGGTAATGTTCAATGATATTAAGTTCACAACATACAATGATAATGGTGACATTGCTCAAAGAACATCATTTAAAAACTATGAAAATGACATAAAATATAGTCAACAAAATAGCATTCAAGACATTTATTTTATGAAGGCAAAGATATAATATAATAGAGAATGACACCAAAAAAATGCAGTGCTAATGTGTGGAAACAAAGATATCAATGAAAGTAGAGCCATGATAGCTAATGTACTGTCATAAGTAAAATAAATTTGTAGAAAAATAATTAATATTCACTATGGCTAGATAGTGATTAGATAACAAAGAGTGCTTATTTCTAGAAAGCAAAGAATTGATGTTTTTCAAGATAAGGTACAGTCAAAACAATGAATTAAAATATATCAAAGAGAAGAAGTAACACTTATTATATATTAGACCATGTTTGGAACAAAAAATAATGAAAACATTGATTTAACATGATATAAAGGTAGTGATAGCCATTAATCAATGAAGAATGTATGTAAAATCAGTGATTTCTTATGTAAAAATGGTGATCATCAAAGTTCAAAATAATGATACGAGGATGCATTCATTGGTGGTGTCATTTTCCCATGAAAGGAGATTCACTTTAATATCTTGTATAATCAAGTAAACACAAAGGTAGCCATGAAATATAAGAACAAAGGAACTGCTTTCAAGATGCTACAATTTAATGAGAAAATAAGTGAAAGGATAGTAACAAATTAAGATGGAGAGAAACATAGATCACACAAGCACTATCATTATAGCAGCATGAGCATGAGATGCACTCTTCAAAAACTAAGAAAACATAAAGACATGCCTGAAGAACCAAATAAAAGAAGAGAATGTGGAAACCACAGTCAAATCATGGATTCTAACAACATATTCAATGAAAGCAAATATTAAAGAGTGCATAAACAGTAACATATTCCTCATAAAGAGCAGCCCAAAAGAGAAAGAAGAAAAAATGCAAGACAAGACACATCGATTAAATAGGTGTGAACATTATTTTTTATCAACAAATCATTGTTTTTGTACAACAATGTTCTTCATACATATTCATATATGCTTCTTGGAGTATCATAGAAAGTAACAAGTACATAAGGAATCTAGAGTGGATTGTAATACAAGACAACCCATGACAACGAGGAAGCATCACATGAAATAAAGATATTTATACACAATCAACATAAGATTTTCAAACTAGAGGAGCAACAATAATCTAGTGAAACTGACAAACCATTTGTCTTGAAATGTATATTTCATAAGATTATATTCATCAAATTACTAACAAGAAAGAAACATTCTGCAAGGTTTTCATAGCTTGTAAAAATAGGATAATTTATGTTATCATGTCATGATAAGAGATTAGTAATGCAACAATGGAGGTTTGTTACCCTCATTGAGTCAAAGGTCATGACGATCACAAGGGAAATGTTAAGGTTGCACATCTATGAAGTGTCATTAGAATTTGACAAACATTTCACGAGGTCAACAAGATCATATATCAAAATAAAGTGACAAACAATGTCATTGGAAACAAAGATACAATTAATGATAAAGTCATGAATCAATAATTCAAAATAAATGAAATGATTAAGTATGAAGAGCTTTAAGAATAACAAGGATAGTAAGCTTCAATGACTAAACAACAATCTTTAAATAAAATACATAATGAGAAACTAGTAGTCAACACAATTTTATGAGGGTTTGGAGAAATGAAGCCATGACCGAGATAGTAGCTACAAAACATGAAGAAAACCATTTATTTAAAAAACCCTTAAAGTGTCTATGACATTGAGCATGAAAATATATAGAAGAAATATAAATCATTTCATTATTTATTTGCATAAAAAAATCTTGAGGAAACATTTTTTTCTTGCAGATAATGAAGTTTACCATGATGTACCCATGATCTCTATCAAACAACTCCAAAAAACCTTCCATAAATATAATGAAATATAGATGAAATAAACTATAGTGGCATCCTCAGAAAAACACAATGGAACAACAAAGAATGAATGCATACCACATGAATGGATGTGTTTGAGGTTAGGGTTTTATTTTAGCCTAAAGTGACCGACTACACTTGGGAATTTTTTGTTGGCAAGTGGCCTAATAAGTATAGCATATATGTTGTCATTTATGGAAACACTACTTATTGGCATGGTCACTATGAATACAACCCAGTTTTGGTTGTTCAGTTTTGGAAAAATGACTAAGTCCAGGAAGCAGTTGATAGGATATAGTTGCAAATTTTTTTCTAGTGAGCACAATATATGATGAATTATGTTATGTGAGCTTAGATGGATATATTATGGGATATATTATACCTTCAGTTAAGGTCTCTTGTATTTTGGAGTTGAATGGTGAGAGTTACAACATGTTTTGGGTACACAAAGTCAATAAAGCAGTGGAACAGGGCAGATGAGTGGTCACAATGATTGAGGGAGTAACGTGTGGATTCCAGGAGTGCTACTTTGGATTTTGGTTGGTTCCTATCCTATATTTTTGGATGTATGATCGCTTGTGGTGCATTTTATATTGGGTTATGTGTTGGACTCATTTGGTGATGCTCTTGTGAGCCGAATGGACATATTATGAGATCGGGTATATATGTAGAGATGTTTTTGAGATGCAAGGAGAAATGCGACATATGTGGATGCATTAGGATGTCATAATAATGCAAAGGATGTTACAAGATATTACTTGAACTACTTGAGCATAGTATATGCTTTTACAATCTATCTCTTATGATAAATCGTTGTAGAGACAATTTTGCATTGTAAGACCAGTGAGCTCCTTGTATTACCCCTAACAGGGTTTCTATCCTTTAACAAGGATTTGCACTAAATGTAATACTCATCTCCTAATAGGGCTAGGTCTCCTAGCAGGGAGATTATACTCTTAGTACATTATTTTTAGGTACCATCCGCAATGGGGATTTCCCTTGGCTATAGGGTTTTCTAATAAAAAAATCATGGTGTTATGAGTTGTTTACTTTATGTGCATGTTCTCTTTATTTCAATAATTGCATGGTTAAGTTTGATAATAAAGTGCTCTAATAATGATTCACCCCCCTCTCAGTATTGCTTAATCCTAACAATTGGTATCAGAGCTTGAGGCCCTTGGAGATAAAGTCTAACCACTTAAGGGAGATCTAGATGGATTCAAGCAGTTTGGAAGAAAATTTTAAAGCAGCACTAGAAGACCTGGATAAAGAAAAAGCTGATAATGCTGAATTGAAATACAAGATTAGAAAATTAGAATTTTACATCAATAAACTCAAAGAGTAGATTGAAATTTCTAGGAGCAAGAGGTAGGAACTTGTTGAGAAAATTGAGATGAATCATCAGATCAGATTGAGAAGCTTAAACAAGAAAAGGAAGCATTAAAGTAGGAACATGAATCTACTAGTATTTTGTTGGCTAAGGAAATTAAACAAGTGAAAGAAGAAAAGAAAAAAATTGATGAAGCCTTAAAAGATACCAATGTTCTGATGGGAAAAATGCAGCTTAAATTGGACAGTTACAAAATCAATTATTAGGAATTGGAAAAATATAATCACATCATTAAAGGAGAACTATTTGAAGAAAATAATCAAATTGAGAAACTTCATGCTGGCAACAACAAGATTGATGAAGAACTTGAAAAACAAAAGTCTAAAGGTGACAAGACTAGAGTTGGTTTTGATGAAGCTGAATGTTCTAAAACTCAAGAAAGAAAATCTAAAGGCAAAACAGATGAGGCACTAATCAACAAGAAGATCATATATGGAAAGATGAACCTAGAGAATAGATCACACCTTTCAGAGGAAGATGCTTTGGATGTAACAAAGTTGGTCACAAGAAGAGGGATTGTAGAGGTAAGACTCCTTATAAGCCATTTTCTAGTCATTGTTTTAGTTATTATGAATATGTTCAGAAGAAGGCATAATGAAGAAAACCTGATCAATCAAGAACTAAACAAGATTACATCAGAGAGGAAAGTGTAGCTAAGATTACATGTTACAAATTCAACAACTTTGGGCACATCACAAGGAATTGTAGGTTACAGGTTAATGAGAGTAGATCATCTCATACATGCTATAAATGTAACAATCAAGGACACATAGCAAATTTTTGCAGATATAATGGACCAAAAAGCAACAAGAGACCACCTATAGTGATAAAGAAGAACATTGGTGATGTTGGTAAAAGTTTGGCTGAGTGTAGGGATGAGTTCAATCAAAATTTTACAAAGGAAGAAAGAAAGGACAGTGGAAAAGTATGGAAGGCAAAAGAATAGAGTGAGACTAAGGTTTAGGGAGAGTCAGTAGATGCTACCGAGTCCTGGCCTGATGCTAATATTGTCACATCAGCCTAAATGGCTTAGCATGCCCTTAGGGGCAACTTTGGAGAAATATAACAGTAATCTATCCAACCCCTTGTGTGCAGAATAAGTTGATGCGAGCTTATAGACATACATTTTAATGCATCTGAAGTCTACATCTATGATCATATGGTTATACATTTTGTATTGGATGATCGCTAGAAAGATGAATGACTGGAGCTTTGCAGACTTATAGGTTCATCAGGAATTGTGTCAATTTGACTACTGCAATTTATAATTTCATTTTCTCAAACCATTTTGATCACCATTCGAGCAGAGTTTAAAGAGACTAGAGCAGCAAGTAAAGGAGCTAGAACAATTTTGTGATTGTTGAGTGTGCATACCCTAATTTCAAAAGTACAAGGTATTTGTTTCATACTGTTAGCTTTATTCATCATGGATACACCAATGATATTCAATGTTAATGAGAGACCAAGATACAAATTTAAGAAAAATCCATGTAAATCGATGGAGGATGTTCCTGAACGAACATTTTTGCAAACCCCATACGACATACTCCATGTGGAAGATATTAGGGATTACATACACTGTAAGTATGAGATAGTAGGGGATGTTGAAATATTTTAGGAGATGAAGGACATGATAAAAGAAGATAGAACTTGAAAGGATGAGTTTTCTCATTTGCAGAACCTTAGCATCATGCAAATGACAAAAATTTATGAGTTCGATTAAGAAGAGTGGGGAAAGATAATTCTAAGAAGAATCCATGACCAATTTTTGTGGATGATAGAGAAACTTGTTAAGATTAATATTGAGCTGATTCATGTTGTAACTGGATTGAAGAACTCTGGTGTTGTTCCCGTGGTTGAAAAGATCACGAAGAAACAAGTTGAAACCCTAACACATTCGAAGTGGGATAAAAGAGCAATGAAAATTGTTGACATATTTCAGCAAGATGTGAGACCAAATTCAATGGTGTTGAGATATAAATTGCACTATAGAAGCTGACCTAACTCTATTTTTGTGGGTGTGATAATGATGGCATACAAGATGGTGAAGGAAAATGTGTAATACAATTTGTGTAAAGTACTCGGATAGAAATTCCTAGAGAATGTAATACAAAGTAAGCAAGACAAGTCAAAGGCATTTAGGTTTGGATCACTATTAATACACATCTACATTCATATAGTACACAAGTTTCCTGGAATGCACCCTAGGGCATGGAAAGACAATGAACCCACAACTATTCAAGTGAGAAAAAGTTATAGAAGACAAAACAATACATAGTTATTCAAGATATTTCAAAGAGAAATGGAGGAAAGAATCAAAATTCCTGAAGAAATAGTTGAGAAGTACAAGGATACAATCTGTTTCATGGTTGAGATTGATTATGTATGCTTTGAAGCAGTAGAACCTAGGAATAAATGGTGTTATCCTATGGGCTATGAGATTAGTGAAAAATTTGTCACCATGAAAGTTGAACATCTTTTATCTTATGAGATTGATTCTACTGAAGAAAGTTGGGGCACCTATGAAGAAAAGTCGGCTAAAGTTAGAGATGAGCAAACTAGGGGAGAAAAGAAAAGGAAAATTGAAAAAATTGTTGATGATCTAGCTGAGAAAGCATGTATAAGTAGAGAAGAGATAAAATAAGTAAGGAGGAAGAAAATAGAGAAAGATTTTGGGTTGGTGAGCACTGCTCCTGCAACCCTTCCACCTCCTGAAGCCATTGAAGTTCCAAATTCACCCCAGATTGTGGTTGTTGTACCTGATACTACCCCTACACCACCTAAACAATCTTCCCAGATGACAAGTGTAGTTTAAACAAAGAAGGAAACAGAGACTCCTACGAGGACAACAAGGTCCTCCAAACAAAATTAACCTCCTAAAAGGTAGAAGACATAGGAGAAGAAGATTGAAGAGGAGAGAACTGAGAAGAAAGTTGAAGAGATTGTGCAAGAAAAGAAAATGGAGAGGTAGTTATGGAAACCAGACTAGTAAAAGGATTAATGAGAAAGGGAAGCTTAATCAGTTTCCCTGGTACTATGATAAGTATGATAAAAATGATAAAACTATGATTGAAGATATTGTCATTAATCACATGCAAGTATTCAAGAAGAATCTACTTGAGCTCAAAGGTAGCATTCCTAAAGATTTATTTAATAGATTGGAAGTAAGAAAATAGTTAGCATTTAAAGAAGATGAAAAATAAGAGAGAAAGCCATAGATGATATGATACCTTTTGTTTCATATTATGATCATGATAGGATAATGAAGGCTATTAAGCCCCTTCTGAGAGTAAATTCAAGATTGATAAAGATTATGGGGAGAAGATATGATGAAGTAATAGAGGAAACAAACAAGGCTATTATGTTGATAGAAGTTGAACAAGAGAATCCTAAGTCTCCTAAACCCAAGGCTATTAAAACACAAAACTATTCATATTGTAGAATATTCTAAGTTAGAACAAGTACATATTGAACCATCTATAAATGAAGATTGTAATAGTCAGTTCTACAGTATAGTGAAGCAACCATATTTCTTTGTGGTAGGTGTACCTGTGTCTTTGGAAACCTCACACAATGTTGGTGACCCTTTTCAAGGGAATGTTGATATTGTTCCTGAGGTAGATGGAAGCAATGTACAGAGTACAATCAATATAATATATCTTAGCACATTGACTCGGGAGAAATGAAAGAAGTTATTAAGGAAATAAATAATGAGGAAGCGGAACAAGGTACATAGGAAAAGATAAAGGAAAGTATGGATGAAGGAAATAAGGAAGTTGAAACTGAGTTTGAAGCTGAGAAAGAAATAAAAATACCCATCTCTATTCCTATTTCCACTCCTATTAAGGAGATATCTACTTTTTCAACTCTATTATTGTTGGAAAATGACAATAAGCCTCTGAATACTAATGTTGATAGAATGGGTGAGGATGAGTTAATGAAGTTGTCTTTCATGGACTTTAATAAGGATAAGGAGAGATCTGAGAAGAAAATAGAGAAGAAGTCAAAGGTATTGGACATGGCAGTAGACAAAATCAACAAACTTCTACCCATACCTTTCACCTTTCATGGAAATGATGCAGTAGATAATATTAACAAATTCCTTGATGCCTTTGATGTTCACTTTATTCATTGGAGATGGCCGCAACAGTAAAAAATGAAAGAGAATACATGACGAAGAAATTAGAAGAGGTATGCAAGTTCATTAGATGGGATCTAGGTATACTGGGTACCAATATTGCTGAAGTTAAGTCTTGCATAGATGATGGAAGAAAGTTATATAGCTACTGTATAAATCCTTTTAAGCATATTATAGACATAATTCAGAATGATGAGAAGATATTGGATGAATTGATAAATAATTGTGGGTCTTCCTCACAATCAGTTATAGAGTTGGATAAGAAAGTGTCCAAACTATTGGAAAAAATCAGTGTGCTTGAAGTTGAAAAAGGAAGAGTGTTAGGGAGATTTGGTTTGTTAAGGAGTCTAATCACTCTAAAAATGTCAATTCTGGAGAAACACCTTGAGGATATGGAGACAACGAAGAAGTATCTGGGTGAAGCCATGCCTACAGTACTGAAGGATGCTGAGATTTCAACATTTTCTTTGAATGGATTAATACATGTTCATCAGACCTTGGAGAAAACATGGGAAGGAGACACAAAGATCTTGGAAACCTCTTTCCAAGATATACTTCATATGGTATGAGTTTTTCGTGAGAATTTCTAAATTTTTTATGTGTATATAGTTACATTTTTTAGTATACATTTTCCATTGATGTCAAAGGGGGAGTAATAGGTGTGAAAAATGTATAGAGGAATGATTAGATATGTATAGACAGTAGTTTGGAATTGGGCACTTAGTCATTTTTCACTAAGTGTTTCCATCAATGCCAAAGGGGGAGATTGTTGGAAAGTGGCCTAATAAGTATAACATATATGTTTTCATTTATTGAAATGCTACTTATTGTGCATGGTATCTTGGAGTACAGTCCAGTTTTGGTTGTTTAGTTTTGGAAAAATGACCAAGTCCAAGAAGCAGTTGACAGGATACAGTTGCACAGTTCTGTTTGGAGAGCACAATATATGATGAATTACGTTAGGAAAGATTAGATGGGTGGATTATGGGATGTATTATAATGTCATTTAAGGTATCTTGTATTTTGGATTTGACTGGTCAGAGTTATATCATGTCTTGGGTACGCGAAGATAGTATAGCAGTGGAACAAGGCAGATGAGTGGTCATGATGATCGAGGGAGTAACGTGTGGATTATAGGAGTGATACTTTGGATTTTGGTCAGGTACCATCCTATCTATTTGGATGTATGATCATTCATGGTGTATTTTCTATTGGGTTATGTGATGGACACCTTTGGTCATGCTCTTGTGAGCCGACTAAACATATTATGAGATCAAGTATATATGTAGAGATTTTTTTGAGATGAAAGGATAAATGTGACATATGTAGATGCATTGGGATGTCATAATAATGAAGAGGATGTTGCGAGCTATTATTGGAACTACTTAAGCATTAAAGATGCTTGTATAATTCATATTTTATCATAAATCAGTGTAGAGACAGTTTTGCATTGTAAGAGCAGTGAACTCCTTGTATTACCCCTAACATGGTTTCTATCCTTTAAAAAGGATTTGTACTAAATGTAATATTCAACTCTTAACAGGGCTAGGTATCTTAACATGGACCTTATACTCTTAGCACATTATTTGTGGGTACCATCCCCACTGGGATTTTCCCTTGGTGAGGGTTCCTCATTAACAAATCATGGTGTTAAGAGTTGTTTACTTTATGCACATTTTCTCTTTATTTCAGTAATTGCATTGTTAAGTTTGAATCAGTTAAGTTTGATAATAAAGTGCCGCAATAATGATTCACCCCCTCTTAGTGTTTCTTAATCCTAACATTTTTCCCTTTGTTTAAAAATATTTTCTTCATACTAATACCCATGTTAAGTGCCTAATGTATACCTTTTGTTTTTGTTTTGCATCAAGCTTGAAAAATGTAAAAAACATTAGTAAAGCCGTGATGTATAAATCACTCTATTAAATGTTATTTGTGGTGCAATAAATAGCATTTGTTTTTAATTATGAGTCAAATGGCTATAGTTGAGGATTTATGAGGAAGTTCCAAGTGTATAGGGGAGGTTGGAAGAGTTTACAAATAAGTGGAGGGAATATGGGAGTTCTTTTGAATTAGTTTGGAGGGATATAAAGAATTTATAAATGCCTTTATGGTACAATAAGTTAAGGCTTGAAATTTTCTTCATTCATAAGCCTTTTTGGAGTTGTTTAGGGGGCTAAAAAATAGGCTTTATTGTTGTGCATAACCAAGGAAGTTGGAGATTCCTATTTTTGTGTAGCTACTTGGAAAAGCATAAAGTATCTTCAAACTTAATTGTAAAGGGAGTTATTGACATTCTCATGCTACACTGTAAATTTGTTTGGAGGTTTTTTTAGTAGGAGATAGAATTTTTAACTCTTTAATAGACATGTATAGCACTATTACAGCTTTGGAGATCAATAAAGTTAAGAAAGTTTTCCTTCTCAAATTTTGTTATGTTGTGTGTGTTTAAATGATGAATGCAATTTCAAGTGAAGCTCCTCATCCTTTTTGTTGTGTTTCATTACTAGCACCTTTAGGTAGAAGCACATATATGTTTACATGTTGTAAGTTGTGTTAGTGATGCAGTAAATTTCAAGTTATGAAAAAACACATTTTTCCTACTAGGATTGTGAGTATCATAGCCTTCTTATAAAACATTGATGGAAAATCATATGAATCTCTAAGTTGTGTATGTGAAAGCTTTGTTGTTGATTAAACTATGTTTAAATTCAGCCATGTAAGTGTTAGATAATCATTTTTGGTGCATCACCCTTAGGAAGTAGTTTCATTTTTATATTTCCTTCTTACACTTTTCCAAAGTAAAAACATTAATTTAGTTAGTTTTAGGTGAGCAACATAAGAGCCATCTTACTTTAGAGGTTAGCTTCCATTATCTGAGCCCACAATTAGGGAGGATTTCTCATGTTTTACCAATAGGATAAGTTTACTTAGAAAGGGTGCACTATTAGGTGACAATGGTTACATGTTTCAAAAAAAAATTTATTCAGTGCATATTTGACCCTATGTTTTGAGGTTTCCTTGGCAGGGCATTACATCTGGTATCAGAGCCCATGTTCACATACTGGGATATATGGTATATGTGTATCCATTTTGTTTTATGTGATTGATGTGAGGTTTTTGTTTTATTCTCTGATGGTTATCATTGTTCCCTCAGTGCCTTATTACTTCTTGTTAGACATTTTGTATGATGGATCTAATACACATCTTATTTTTCTATAAACATTGCCTCCTAGGGGTAGAGGTGGTCGAAGGAATGCTTGTTGAGATGACCAGAAGGAGGAATATCATGAGGAAGATAATCGAGAAGAGGAAAAAAATGAGGATCACCATGAGGAACAAAGAGAGGGTCATGGTGGTAATGATGGGAATCCCCAATTGGATCAGGTACATCAGGAAGTTATCAATAAGTTGGGACCTCATCAAGAGATATCTTTCCATGGGGAGTCTCAATTATTTGATTGTGGTGAACGATAGGATAGGAGAGAGTGTGAGCGCTCCTTTACCCTGATTGGCTTGAGAGTAGAGAATAGGAGAGAAATAGAGATGGTAGAGGTGGAAGATGATTATGTTCTTGCAGGACACATGAGGTACCTTTTGAGGTCACATCCACCCACCTTTGATGGTTTGAGCATTGGTACAAAGGCTGCAACTTGGCTATTAGTCTTGGATGTTACTTCACTATGGACCCTTATGTAAGCAACACTAGAGCTCAGTGCACCATTATGCACTTTAATAAATTTTTGTCTACTTGGTGGCACATAGAGGAGAATCAGCTCCAAGTAGATATCGCGACCATTTCATGGGAGATATTTGAGGAGTGATTTTGAGAGTGTTTCATTTTTTACCACTACCAATATGAACATGCTAATGAGTTCCATGATCTCTGATAGGGGATTGTGAAAGTGGGTCGTTATGAGCATAGGTTCTTTGAGCTAAGGTAGTATGCCAATTATACACATGACAAGCCTATGTTGGTACAAACAAAATGTTGGTACAACCCTTTGTTTGATGCCTTAATGGTTATATCACTTGAGACGTTCATCTTCACTAGCCTAAGACTCTTTTTATTGCTGTTGAGAAGGTGAGATTAGATAAGGATAATATTGCTAGGGGTTTTGGTATGAGGACAAGTGCAAAGGTTCATAGTGTACAACCTTTTACACCTGGTGCACAAAGTACACATGTTCTTCCTAGGCATATTCAAAACCACCTAGGATAGGTCACTAATAAAATTGTAGGAAATGAAATTCTTAGGGTAAACAAAGTAGGCATAGTTTAAGTACCCCAACACCTAGAGGATATAATTAGTATCATGATAGGAAGTCCCCACATAGTCATCCAACTCAGTGTGTGCAATAGAGTGATAGAAAATGTAGTTTTGATCAGTCCAGTGCACCTTCTATAGGGCATGGCTATAATATACGGGCATGTTTCACTTATGGCCAATCTGGCCATAGGGTAGCTCAGTTTCCTTAGAGAGTTGTTCAAGGGGCTATTCAAAGGCAGGCTACTTTGGAGCCTACTACTGGTGATGAAGGTAGATCCCACCAAATTTTTGCAGTGGTTGATGACCATCAAGATGAGCATCAAGGAATTATTTTCAATATTATAGGTGTGTTACATGGTATATATACCTCTATTTTTTATTTAGGTTCTTAAGACTCATTTATTTCATCCTTCCTTGTAGAGAGATGTGGGCTAGTGGCAACACTATAGGTTGATAGTTTGTAGGTTGAGTTCGCGACATGTTATAGAGTGGTCGGGGACTCCCTCATTTATGGTTTTGTTTTGGATGTGGGCACCTTCACCACTACCATAGATCTTAATATCCTACACTTGGGCTCTTATTTCATTAGTTTGAGTATGGATTGGTTAGATTCCCACCATGCATGTATAGATTGTCAGTGCAAGTTGGTACACTATGTGGATGATACAAATGGGTGTGTTGAGCTTGTATGGGTCCAGAGACCTATTTCACTTTGCATAATCTCATCCATGCAGATAAAGGGGAGCATGCATAGGGTTCTATTTGTTCACGACATATATTAATGACCTTGATTAGATTGAGAGTCATGAGGTGTCTCTTTATGATCACCCACTATTTTGTGAGTTTGCAGATGTGTTTTTGAGTGAGATCCCAGGCATGTTGCCTCAGTGTGACATATATTTCTATATTGATCTCATTCCCAGAGATGAGAATATTTCTCAAGCACCTTTCCATATGACCACTCAGGAGTTGAGTGAGCTCCATTTGTAGTTAGAGGAGTTTTTGGCCAAGGGCTTCCATGTTTATGTTATAGTTTTGTATTTTCAAATTTAGATTTTTTATGGTGTTATGTTTCCTATTTTTTTGTGTGTGCCCATAAAATGAATTTTATTGTACCATTGTGTTATTGGGTACTAGATAACCAATGGGTTTTCTCCTTTTTGTCTAATTCAAATTTTTAATTTTAGCTAATTTTGAAGAATTATCAATGGTGTTGACCTTCAAGACTGAATTTTCGTCCATGTTTATTTCTTTTATTTTTTTTTATAATTTGAGATTGTGAACTAATCCTATATTTTTTACCATTGTGTATTTTTTGTGTGTTGAAATTTGATCCACCTTGGATTTCATACTCCTTGCAATGAGGCTAGTTGAGTATGCCTTGAAAGAGTTATTTTGCCATTTTTCCTTTCTAGCTCTTGTTCGATGCTTGAGTTGAGATCACATTATGATACATTTATGGTTAATGTCAATACCATATCACAAGCACAATTCTATGTGCCTTTTTGGGATCTTGAGGGACCCATACTCTTGCTTGAGGCCAACAGAGCTTATTTTATATCATTTTGCTTTTAGACTTGGAGACCTTATTTTCTTTGTGCATTGTGCATTGTTGTTGAAACGAGATGACCTTAGGTGTTTGGGTAGTGGAGTGGAGTGTCTCTCCATGGTGGGCTAAGACACAAAGCGGTCACCAAGGGAACCGGTGGTAATTCTTAATCAAGTGAAAAATAAATATATGAATTGGGAAAAACACATTAACAAGAATTAATATGACTACCTAGCCATATAAGGATGTTGATCGAAGGTAAGTCAATGTCAGGCCATTTGAGGATATTGATCAAAGTCACAATATCTGGCCATCTAAAAATGTTTTGATTAATAGGAAATTTTTTTTTTTGAAGGGACCCAAAACCCTTTAAAATCCATTAAGACATAGGAATGAGCATTTCATAGCACTAGAAAAAAGTGGAAAACAACCAAAAAATAGGCCTACAAAAGGCAGCAAAACAACCCGATAAAGACTGAAAAAACACATGTAGAAAGAACACCCATAGGAACACCTAGCTTAGACACCAACACCAGCAAGAGAAACCTTACCCATCACAGTTTCATCCATTTTTTCTTCAGTCTCCTCCATCCTACCAACAATAGATTTGATCTCATTAACATTCTTGTTTATATTGGGAGATTTCTTCTTTGCACTAACCCTAGTCCTTGTGCTTGGCCCATTGCTCTCTGTTATGTATGTGGAGCCTAATCAAACTCAGGTTCTTTTAGCGTGATTTTCCCCTAGACTTATCTACAGGGGATTGGGGGCAGCACCCCCAAGCTCAAAGTCAAGGGGCAGAGCCCCTTGCGAGGTCCTGGGGCAGCGCCCCAGGTGGGGTCAAGGGGCAGACAATGACTTAATAATATTGTAAAGGGTTGGCCATCAATTTTCTATTAGTCGGAGTATTTTTTTCCCTAATTAGGTTAAGTCAAAAATACTTGTGAAAAGGGCTTAGGGTTTGAGATTCATGGTATGAGGCATTTTTGTAGCTTCCTGTGATGGTATTGAGTTGCAAGTTTCAGATTGTAATCACTAGATAATAATAAACACATTGGAATCACTGTTGGTGGATGTAGCCTAGGGATTGGGTGAACCACATTAAATTTTTGTGTTATTGTGTTCTCTTATGTGTGTTAATATTTGCATTTTTCTGCTTATTATTCTAACAAGTGGTATTAGAGTGAGGTTTTTTCATTTGTTCTTTCATCTATTCTCTAAAGCAGGTCTCACGAGTTAGTGGGAGAGTCTCTGGGTTAAGTGGAAGAAATGGAAGACGAGGGTAGGCTGAAGGTTGATAAGTTTAATGGGCAGAACTTCCAGTTATGGAAGATGCAAATGGAGGACTATCTCTATTAGAAGGATCTGTGGAAGCCATTAGAAGGAAAAACTAAGAAACAAGGAACTATGTCAGCAGACGACTGGGAGGTTTTGGATAGAAAGGCTCTGGGATCTATTCGATTGTGCCTTGCACCATCTGTAACATTTAACATATCAAAGGAAACAATGACCATAGAGTTGATGGAGACATTGGATAAGTTATACGAGAAACCCTCAGCTTTGAATAAGGTATTTCTTATGAAGCATTTGTTTAATATGAAAATGGGTGAGGGAGGATCTGTATCGAATCATTTAAATGAATTTAATACTGTCACCAGTCAATTTTCATCCGTAAAAAATGTATTTGATGAAGAGGTTAGGGCTCTCTTACTTTTATGTTCTTTGCCAGAAAGCTGGAATAGTTTGGTTATGGCTGTAAACAACTCTATCTCTAGTTCAAATACTTTGAAATTTGATGAAGTTTTTGGTGTTATCCTAAGCGAGGAAATGCGATGGAAAAGAACAGGTGAAAATTCAACCTCATTAGGTTCCGCTTTCAACAAGGATAACAAAGGAAGAACAAGTGAAAGAGGAAAAGGCCCTTCACATGGCAAGTCACGAGGGAAGTCAAATAAAAGATGTTCTCAATCTAAAGGAAAGAAAGATTGCTGGTACTGTGGAAAGCCTAGTCACCTGAAGAAAGACTGTTGGTCTCAGAAAAATAAACAAGGAGACGGAAATGAAGATAACAGTAAGGAATCTAATGTTGCAAGTAATACTTTACAATATGCTTTAATATTATGTTTGGATAATGTTAATGATTCCTGGGTAATTGATTCTGGGGCTTCATTCCATGCTACACCCCATAGAAAATATTTTCAAGATTATGTTCAAGGTGATTTTGGAAAGGTATATTTGGGTGATGATGAGCCCTGTTCTATTGTTGGGAAAGGGAAAATAAAGATCAAGTTGCCAAACGGAAATGACTGGGTACTGCAGGAGGTAAGGCATGTCCCTAATTTAAGAAGAAATTTAATTTCTGTAGGACAACTGGGTAGTGAAGGCTGCATAGTCATGTTTACAGACAATGTCTGGAAGGTCACTAAAGGTTCATTAGTAGTAGCTAAAGGTTCAAAGATAGGAACATTATATCTGTGCACTGGTAACACTTTTTCTACCTTAGTTGCTACTGATAATGTTAATGCAGGGAAAGCTACTATAGATGTTGCAGGAATAGATTAAAAAATGTGGCACCATAGGCTTGGGAACATGAGTGAGAAAGGGATGAAAATCCTTCACTCTAAAAATATGTTGCCAGGACTGAAAAATATCAATTTAGAGTTCTGTGAAAACTATGTTTACGGTAAACAGAAAAGAGTGAGATTTCTCAGAGTTGGGAAAGAAAAGAAGAGTGAGAAGTTAGAGCTAGTGCATTTATATGTATGGGGACCGGCTCAGGTATCATATATCGGTGGCTCTCATTATTATGTTATTTTCATAGATGATTCAACTAGGAAAACATGGGTATATTTTCTAAAACAAAAATCTGATGTTTTTGAAACATTTAAGAAATGGAAAGCTTTGGTTGAGAATGAGA
>MU224454.1:2362366-2374453 GCA_018584345.1 Thuja plicata
CTACCATGATAGCTTCAAAATCCTTTGATTCTAAAGCTTTCTTCCAATACCATCGCCAGAATGGCCATGACACTGAAAAATGTTACTCTCTAAAGCATAAGATTCAAGACTTAATTGATTCTAAAGCATTGTCTGTTGATAATGTTGATGGTAATGGGAATAAATTTGTTTCTCCTCCTAATCAAAACCTTAAAATCTATACCAATCCTTTACCTACACATGATACTAATACTATAGCTCAACCATGTTCTGTAGACATTGTTTTTGATTCAAAGATGGATGATCTTAATAACATTGTTAATCATGTGGAGAGTGTTGCGCCATATCAACTTATTGTTCAAGATCCTTCACCTCCACTTCAACTTCCAATTCCACCTAAAACTCAAAAACAAACTAAGGATAAGCGACCTAGGGAATTTTAATTACCTTTGATGATTCTGAAATAATTAAGGCTCCCGATGGTCCCCTTTATATTTATGCTAGGATTGCTAAGATACCTACTCGTGGTTTTCTATTTGATCCCACATCTTTAATAAATGTCATTACTGAAGAAAATATTTTTTATGAAAGGCTTACAAATTGATTTTTATGACTCATCTGATGCATGGATCCAAACTCGTAATGACTTTCTTTATCCTACACTTGGTTCTATTAACTTACCAGTCAAACTTTGTGGTAAGGTTATAGATACTACCTTCATCATTATTCCTACTTCTGATCAATTCCAAATCAAATTTGGTTTACCTTGGATAACTGCTATGCATGCTATTGCTTCTCCCATTCATAAATGTCTTAAGTTCATTCATAATGGAGAAGTCAAAATGATTAATCATAGTTTGTTTCAACCTTCTAGGCCTAGAGATTGTGCTACTCTCAATTTTATTTGGCCCACATTACCTAACTCATGTCCTCACCCTGATCATCTCTTTCGCTCCTATCAAGCTTACAAAAATCACAAAATTGTTGAGTTAAGTATGCCTCAGATTGATTCCAACCATGGTCTTTTGCCTACTCCTGCAATACCTTCTTTATCTATTGCTGCTAATAAAATTGATCAAACTTCTACTCTTCCATTACAACCTATAGAGAATCCTCCTATCGAACCTGTGAAGGAACCTATTGTTATTCCTCCTAGTTCTAAACGTGTGCCAAATAAAGCTAAACATAAAAAATCTGCTAATGAGCGTCGTAAGAAGCATAGAGCTAATGCTAGAGCCCGTGCTTCTATGATTCAAAACTCATTACCTACCTTTGATCAATCTATGCCTGATGCATTGGATGTTAATATTCATGATTTTAAGACAAATGATTATGATGATCCTATTCGCATCTTGGATCCTATTTCAATCAACCTTGATGAGGATGACACTCTTGATGATCCTATTGATCTTAGTGATGAATATGAGACCGTTGATCTTGATAATGATTTACCACATATGCTTGAAACTCAATTAACAATTACACCTAGTAATGAGCATTGTGATTCTCAAGAGGATCCTTGTTTGGAACTGGCTATCATTCCTAATATATTAGATATAGTCCCTCTTGCGAGTTTCCCACCTACCCTAAATAACATAAACCAAGATGGGGAAGGTTGACAACATACTTGATTGCCTTATCCTTTATGGTAGCCCTTTTTGTGTTTGTATGTTGTATTGTGTTTCCCCCATAATGTGTTTTTCTAAATGTTTGTTAGATTCTTTTATATGACCCTTTTTACACTGTTGGTGCAAGGTGATAAAGGAATCAAAACTGTTGTTCAATTCCTCAGTATGTATCTATATTCTTCTATATGTTGTTTCATGTTATGTTGTATTTGTGCTATTGTTTGTAACTGTGTTCCTTGTACAATCTGCTTGGATCTGCGACATGGTAGCACTAATTCTTTTTGGTCTCCATGTTGTGGTCCGAAAATATTCCTCTTCGTAATTCTAAAGTTTCTTTCCTCCTTTGTGATTGTAGTTCTACTTTCTTTGGGGAATGATGTCAATTCATCTGCAATAATATTATATTTCTATGTACATGTTATCTTATGATCATACTAACCCCACATTAGGTAGATCCCTCTTGTGTTCTTATGTATGTTTATGTTTTATTTCCCTTGATTTGTCTTCCTTTGGGGGCATCTCACAGTGGAAACGTAATCCGTAGAGTTGTTGATGTTTCCATTAAAACCATTGCTCCTGTTAAAGTGTTAGCAATGAATTTAATGTGGGGGCATACACTCTACTCACTTTCTACACAGACACACATTCAAAATAGTTTCTAAGATTTAAAACTTTTCCCTTTATGGGTTAAAAACTATTCCTTAAAGCATGGTCATTTATTTTCACTTTTGTGGATCTCTTGATCCCTCCAGTTTAAATTTACACGGATCTCTTGATCCTGCCAGTTTTAAATTTACAATAATTTGATCCCTTTAAGAAAGGATCTCCCTGATGGGTTGACTAGTGAGTAGCCACATTCACTAGGCAGTTCAATTCCATCTTTCCAATTACGCCTTTTTGTGTGGTTCACAATGAGATATAAGTTCTCATTGGGCGAGATAATCACACCCTTTTTCTCTCTCCTTAACTAAGTAATGTCTCTCTTATCATGATCTTAGGATTGATAAAGAATTAAGTCCCTTGGGGGCTTGAGGGTTTCTTTATCCCTTTTGGGTCCAATAAGATTATCTTTTCTGTATATTCTCCTTTACCAAGAGTTTATGTTGAGCTCATACTCTTGCTAAAGTGGGGGCTAAATGTATAGTTAGAAAATGGAAGCACTTCCATTGTAGACATGTTTAGAATTTTGAGTAAGTGGTTTGGGGTCATGAAAAGCACCTTGAATGGGTTCCTGATCTTGACATGGCTTCTCCCCTGTTCTGTCCCTCTTTCCACTCCTGTTTAGCCTGATTTCTACATTTTGAACTGAAGACTGGTGATTCTGGGCTTCAGGGTTAGGGTCGACCTTTTAGGTCTATGTTGACCTCGACCCTAACCTAGGTTAAGGTTGACCTTGACCTCACCTTGAATGGGTTCCTGATCTTAACATGGCTTCTCCCCTGTCCTGTCCCTCTTTCCACTCCTATTTAGCCTGATTTCTGCATTTTGAATTGAATACTGGTGATTCTGGGCTTCAAGGTCAGGGTCGACCTTTTAGGTCTATGTCAACCTCGACCCTAACCTAGGTTAGGGTTAACCTTGACCCTGACCTAGGTCAAGGTCGACCTCGACCTTGACCCAGGGTTCAGATCCTGAGGTCTCATAGTTTTTGGAGGTCGGCCTTTGCAAAAAGTATTTCCCATTTTTGGGTCGGCTATTTCGGGTTCCAAAGCGTTGATTCCTACATTATATTTAATATAGGTCCTCTCCTAGGGGTAAAGGCTTTAATGGGAATTTAATCCTCCTATGCAGGCCTCCTTGGAAGATTGTACCCTAATTTCATATAAAAGGGAAGCTTTCTCTCTCATTTTCTCTAACTATCATCAAGAAAATGAAGTCTTCTAAGTTCTCTATTGAAGCCAATGCATTCTTGAGAAATTGAGAAACATCATCAAGAAAGAAATTAAGTAAGCATTCATCCATTCAAGTATCCATTTTCATGAAGGAGATCCATTGGAGGCCATTGAAGGATTCAAGCTACATAGTGCCCTTTTGGTGATCTCTCCATCCACCTTCTTCCAAGCCTATTCCAAATTCAAGAACCCATTGAAGACTTGGTGTTGGAGATCTACAAGCAAGAGATTGAAGACATCCTACCTTTCTACATTTCACATTTTGAAGCATACTTGTGGATTCAAGGATTCGAATCCGCCACAAGGACTTTTTCAAGCAAGGTGAATTTATGCATATACTTTGTCCATTTCTGCAATTTTAATTACATATATTTAAGGTTAATTCCAAAACCATGGTTTGACCAAGGCAAACCCCTCCTCCACAATAAACAATCCCATTTTTCTTGTAGGTACAGGTACAGAATAGTTGATTTGAGACCAGATCTGGATACCCTTTTCGACTTTCTTTCTGATGGCATGAACAAATTTTTTGTCAGACCTGTGCAGGTCAAGGTCGACATTATTGGGTTAGGGTTGACATTTGTGGGTCAAGGTTGACCTTTTTCATAAGATGACATCGAAACGGAAAAATATTTCTAAGTTTTTTCGTCTCTACGTTCCGGTTCGGGATCAACTGTCAGTTTTTCCAAAAACAGTCTACAGACCTCAGAAAATAGAATTCTTTGATCTGCAATATTTCAAGGTTAGTGCATTTCTCCTATCTCTTCAATTACTGTCATATATAATTTCTATACATATAATTAACAGAATTTAAGGTATCTCCTTTGTTATTCTCCCTTCCAAATAGTTGATTCATTTAGCCCTTCTTTGGGGCTGATCAACTTGGATCTCCCATTTGTGCATTTGGGAATAAAAGAGGAACATCTTATCTTCTCCCTAATCACAATTGCAATACACAATCAATACAATTCAATTCAAGTTAAGGGATTCAATACAATCTAGGCCACTCAAAGAATAATTTACACATCAACATATTTCCTATTTCAAACATTACATTTCAAGATAATTAATAATCAATCAAACCATTCTTTCTTAATACATTACACATTTTTAATAAACATATCTCTATTTCAATCCTCCTTTTAAATTTTGGTAAGACCAAGATATTTTCTTATCTTACATTTTGGTGAACCCGACATGAACATTTCTTATATTTTCTTATCTTAATGTAAGATAAAGATATTTTCTTATCTTACATTTTCGTGAACCCGCGATAGACAAATCTTTTCTTTTTGGTGTTAGATTTACATTGTTTATGCTAGATCTTGCATTTCTTTTCTTTCTCAAATTGCATTTAAATTCAATAGATCAACATTTTGTGTTAGTTCATGTGGAATGTAGGATTTCAAAAGGTTAGAAATAAGTATTTTATTTTACACTATTTAATAATAGTTTTTGATTGAGGTAAAAACAGGTTTTGGAGGGGCCCTGAAACCCTGAACAAAGTGGTCACAAAAGATATTCAAATTAGCCCTCAAAGACAGAATGGGCCAAGACCTAGACGAGGGTTTTACAACAAGCACCCACAACCTGGATGAAGCAATGCATGAAACAACCATCATACAAACCCAAGCTAAAGAAAAATCCAAAATAGGATTTTCAAATAGCACGCTTCTAAAGGATTTAAATTTAAAAGCCCAAGAAGCCCAAACAAGATCTAAGATTTACCCTTACCTCTCTTCTTCTAGGAACGAAGAGTCATGTCAAATTGAAGAGAGAAATTTTTATGATGTTTACCCATAACTGGGGTCCACCCCTCCTCTACCAAAGAAGCCTTCTCCTGGCAATCTTGAGAGGAAGGTCTCAAGAGAGAGGAAGAAGAAGAATTTAGGATAGAGCCAACAAAGGGACCTGCCTCCAGACGCAGGGGAGAAACACCAAATCTAGTTTTCTCCACAATAATAGAGAGACTGGTCGAAATAGGATTAGCTGGAAGGATACCAGTAGACCCAACAGGAATAGAACCAATAGAATTACCTGCAGACTGTCGAGCACCAAAGCTACCAGCGGAAATGGTAGAAGACCTAGCAATACCAGAACCAATAGGAGGAGCATCAACAATAGAGGAATGACTGGGAACAATGAGACCAGTTGGACAAGTACCAGCATAATCTCCAGTGGAATGTATAGTGGATCCAGCAAGACCCGTTCCAACAGGAATAGTATCATTAGAAACATCTGAAATAGTGTCAAAAATGCCAGTAGTCTGAAAAACCTCAGAACTACCAACAGTAGTGTTAGTAGACCCCAAAGGGACAGTTCCTATAGGAGGAACCTCCTTAGGCCCAACATTTTCAGCATGATCAATATTTTTCCTTACTGTATAGTGATCAGAAGAAACACCCTTCCACCAAGAAGCATACCTTTTGGTCCTTGTCTTCTGTAATCCGCATTGGGCCGCCAAGTGACCTGTTTTAAAACATTTCCTACATATGAAAGGAAGCCCTTCATAGTCCAAATTTTGAATCCAGGAAGTGTTTGAGTATGCAAGCTTAATCTTTTTTGGTAACCCCTTAGAGATATCCATCTCTACCAATAAACGAGCATAAGTCAAGTGCATAATATCATATGACTCTTCATCCACCATTAGAAAATATCCAATAGCCTCGTCCACCGCTTCAAATAGGGAATCAACCCAAAAATGAAGGGGAAGATAGGGGACTCTTACCCAAATCAGAATCTTATTAAAGATTTTGGAAGAGGGTGAGAAATCAGGAAACCAAGGTTTCATGACCAACAAATAACAATTATCCCAAGAGAAAGAATTATTGCACATAATCAAATTTCTATCTTCAACATTATCAAATTTTGCAGTAAAAAAACCCTTTTCCATAGGGAAAATATGAACAATACCAGAAATAATAGGTTCTCAATGAGCGGAGATCCACCGGTGCAAGTCAGCAAGACTTGGCCACAAACTCAAGAAGTGACAAATCACATCACAAGATGAAAATTCAGATGATGCAAACTCAATATCATCCACCACTTCCTCATCCAATTTGATCTAGATAGGGTTTGAGATAGGGATAGGTTGCTTACTCACAACACCACCACTCCCAACCCCATTAGATTGAGTTGTTAAGGCCCCAATAGAATCCATACCAACATAGGATAATGTCCCCTTAGGCACAGAAGCACCACCAAGAGTAACATAACCAAATATAGAACCCCCAGTAGACCGAGAAACACTCGCAAAGTGAAATCTAGCAGCTTGTGAAGCCTCCAGCACCCCATCAGCAGCTATCGACGACACACCAGCAGACACTTCGGTTACCGGCTAAATCCTTCCAACCGACTGCAAAACTGTCGGCAAAGATCCAACTGCCTGTGAAACCTCCAGTGCCCCCTCAGTAGCTACCGAGGACACACCTATGGAAACACTAGTGGTTGACGAGAACCTTCCAGCCGACTGCAAAACACCATCTAAAGAAACCCTAGCCGATGACACTCCAATAGAAACTCCGGCAGCCGATGAAAAACTGTTGGCAAAATACCAGCCGCCTGCGAAACCTCCAGCACCCCCTCAGCAGTTACCAATGACTCACCAGCGGAAACACCAGTGGCCGAGGAGAACCTTCCAGCCAATTGCAAAACACCATCGGAAGGAAAAACCCTAGCTGAAGCCATTAGGTTAGATTTGTACTATTTATAGTTAATAATTAATCTATTATTTATTATTTTAACAAATATTATTAAATTAATAATGTTATTAAGTGGTTTAAATTATCGCTTAGATAAACATTATTAATATAATTAATATTTATGAGAATAATAAACTATAAATTAAATATTAATTATTATTAAATTAATAAAAGTACTAAATGTCTTATAATTAATTTATCTAATCAATATCTTGATATTTATTAAATAAATGAATTATAAATCATTTGATATTTATGATGCAAAATAAGCTATTTATTTTGTACCCTTAAAAGATCAGACAGGGATATTTTGCAGAGTAATGGAAAAGTGCTAAAGTCATAGGCATAGGATTGAAAGTTAGATGAAGTTATTCCATTTCAGAAGCTCTTTATGAGCTATTTTCAGGATGAGTCTACATTTACTAAGAGAATTTATAATGGTATTCATGAGGGATGACTTTGGGGACACCTTTATACCTTTTTGGAGTCCTTTGAAGGGCTTAAAAAGTGGTTTTTTTCTCTAATTTCGACCAAGAAGTTATTGCCCTCATTTATGAGGCAGTTGGCTGAAAAATGTATAAGTATAAGCTGAGGCTTCATTGTAAAGGAGTTTTTTTCCTTCCAGCTTACTGTTTTGTAACTTTTTCTAAGTTCTTGGCAGAAGCAAGGGGTTTTTGTAACTCATTTTGAGAATATGCAGATTTTTAACACCTTTTGGCAGTGAAATATTGTTGGTACCTTCTCTCTTTTTTTTTGTCTTTGTGTATCACATATTGATGCCTTTTACAGAAGAATATAGTCTTTGTAGGTTGAAAATTTGTGTTGAATCAGTTCTAAATTGTGAGGAATCTTTTCTCCTTTTGGGGACTGTCATTTTAGCCTTCTTTCAAATTGTTGATGCAAAGTCTGTGTTATTGAGCTGTGTAAGGAAGCTCTTTGTCATTGGTTATATTGCATGTTAGGTTTTGTTAAGTCTCAAAGAAACAGTTCGGTGCATCACCATTAGCAGTAGGTTTCATTTTATGCATCCTTCTAACCTTTTCCCTCTGAAAAGCTTTAGTTTAGCTAAAGTACCTAGGAAGCCGGCCTTCTCTAGAGATTCACTTCTTTTTCTTAGTTACCCACAACCCAGAAGTGTTCCCATGTATCACTAGATTGTTGAGCTTACTCAGTAGGGTGCAAATTTCAGTGATAATAGAAGGATCTCGTAGATGGTATTCTCCAATTTATCCACCCATCTTGTCATGACCTCTAGGGAATTTCCCATATCCTGAGGATGATTCTTATCAGCAACATTTCTCCACTCATCCAACTTTTCCTGAATCCCATTATTCTTAGCTTCCATCTTTCTATATTTCAAGTTCAACATTTTGGCCATCTGCAAATGTTGATCAAAGATATATACTAAGTTTGGCCAGCTGTAGACACTGATCAAAGGCTCAACTACATGGGCTACAATGTTCCATGTAATGACACTCCATTCTTTATTCCTTGTACTAATCCTTTATTAGTACTGAGTAGTGGCCCTTTGTACCTATGTCATACTATATTCTGCATCTGTGATTTAGCATTGGGATCATTGTACAATTCCCTGAGATTTTCATTTGATTAAAATGTGTGTGAGCCATTCTTTGTGTACCTTGTGTGTGTGGTTGGGTGACTATTTCTGTAGGCACGATGGGGTGGGCTTGAGAGTGCTACATGGTTTTGTGGCATTGCACATTACTATTGGGGATCAATGTACAAGTGGCGGGTTACTTCTAGTAGTAGAGCCCCAAGCATGATGTGGTCTTTCTATCCCTATGTATTTGTTTAAGTGGTTATGGATATATGTTTTTATTCTTAGTAGGTTATCTTTCATTATGTTTTTATTGATTGTATAGAGTGTGTATGACCTCTAATTATTGTACCTGATACTCCCCAGTGTGGAGTTGTTCATATTTAGGTCCTGTGTTAGAGTTGGCATTAGTTTACTTTCAAATTTATTCTTTCTATAGAATTGTGCACATATTTTGAGTATTTCAGCACATTCATCTCTTATTCCTATGCATTTATTATCTTTTTCTACGCATTTGTAATGGCTTTGAGTTTTTTCACATTCATCCTATTTCTGCTCGGATAATTACCAAATTTGCGCATATGATCCTGCTCCTACTCATTTGTATCAATTTGATGTTTCGTTAGGTCTGTGTAAAGATGGACTTGGTATTTAGATTCCTTGTTTTTTGGGGATCATTTTCATGTATTTAATTTATATTTTCTGATTCAATTTGTTATTGTTTAGACCAATTTTCAATTTGGGTTTAAATGAGCCTAGTGTTGACTACTGTTGAGGATGGACTTGCCTCCTTGATTAATGACCACGGACAATGGTTTAGTCCTATCCTATAAGGTTTGTGGACATGGTTTGGGCTCTCACACGGTGACCTTGAACGTGAATTATTCATTCTTGTTTATTCTTGGGTTATCATAGAACCCTTGGAAGTACTTCTGAGTCTTCCACTTGTGCACGATCATATGTCAATCATGGAATGTTCATATCTTTTCTTATGCATTGTGGTTATGGATGCACTTTTGTTCATGATGTTAGTTACATGTTGCAAAAAAATTATTTAGTGCATATTTGACCCTATGTTCCAAGGGTTCCTTGGAAAGGTATTACAATTCCTAAATTGCTTGAAGTATTTAGAATATTTGCAATAAGGAGTCCATACATGCCCCCCTGTTAAGATGGAAATATAAGACTATTTTTATGTCTTAAGAGGAACAAGAATAAATCACATTTAACACCAAGGAGTTACCCCCTAATAAACACCTAGTCCAAGCTAAAGAGGTCATATCTCTTAGTAGGCTAAGGGATGAATGCAAAGAGATATCATGCAAAAAGTGTAAAGGGATCCTTTTGAAGGATGCTGAAAGGAGGATGAAGAAATATTGAACAAAAATAACATTATTGAGTGAGTTAGGGGAAATAAAAAACAAGAATTCACACCTTCTCCATTGCTAGGTAAAGGGATTATTGATGAAGGATGACACACTTTTTGCCCCCAAGTAAAATATTTGTTTATGTGGAGATACAATTACAAAAAATGAAGAGGATGTGATCAAGGATTCACAACTCTTGCATAAGAGAGAATCCCTAATAAAAATAAACAATTCCATGTAATAAAATATATCACATGATAAACAAATACCACTAAACCAAGGGAAAATGGATCCATAGAATGGATGAGTGATTTAAATACTACCCTTTCCCCCCAAGAATGGAGACAAATATAAGGATCGAGAGGACTATTATGTTACTCGCAAAGTATGATTGCACCTGAAATTGTACCACCATGAATGAAAATGAGCCCCCAATGGAGAGGTTAATACTGTAACATAGTGTCGAGCAACATAATAGGAATCTAAATCTTATTCAAATTAATCATGATTGAAAATCAACTCATTGCGGCATTTTAGGTGAACGGTGTCATAATCAACGAGTTTCCAAATTTTATAACACACAGCTTGAAATTAATTAGTAGAGTGGTAATGATATTGATGATACATGAAAAAAGGAAGATTCACAAGGTTTTTACTATGCATCTTTTGTTTGGGTCAAGTAATAAAATTAACATAAATAAGGTTAGGAAAAATGATTTCTTGATTAAAGTTGGGAATAGAAGAAGTCTTAGATGATTAAGGAAGGAATGTCGACAAAGGAGAATGTTGGAATTTAAGCTCTTAAAGAGGAAAGTGTGATGTTAATTTCTCATGAGTCTCATCACTTTGTTACATGCATGCTAAACCATGTTGAATATTATGGTTGGAAATGTTAGGAGAATCAGATTAAACAAATGACATACTAGGCCCTTTAAAAGGTCCCACGTTAAACTTGGGAAGTTTATATGCTCCCACAAAAGATGGCGTAAAATTTAATTACCCCCAATCATCTTATAAAATGATATATTTAGGAAGAGAAGATATGGCTTGTTGAAATGGTGTGGAAATGGATGAAGGATTAGATTATGTTTGTAAGAAACTTCATGAATTATTATCAGCGACACGTGTATAAATGATTGTAACGTATAAAATAGATGTTACTGTAACATGTAAAATGAAGGATTTGGATGTTGTTTGTTAAAAATAAAAGATATGAAAATGGGGGATGTAGATTGTTCTTTGAATTACCTAGATTGTATTGGATTCTTTTAACCTTGATTGAATTGAATTGATTATGTATCTCAATTGTGATTAGGGAGAAGATAAGATGCTCCTTCCTTATTCCCAAATGCACAAATGGAAGATCCAAGTTGATCAACCCAAGAGAAGGGTTAATACACAAATGAATCAACTATTTGGAAAGGAGAATAACAAAGGAAATACCTTAAATTCTATTAATTATATGTATAGAAATGATGTAAAATAGTAATTGAAAAGATCTGAGAAACACACTAACCTTGAAATATTGTAGATCAAAGAATACTATTTTCTGAGGTCTGTAGACTGTTTCTGGAAAAACTAACAGTTGATATCAAACCGAAACGCAGAGACGAACAAAACCCAAAAAAAAAATTTCATTCCGATTCCATCTTGTGAAAAAGGTCGACCTTGACCCACAAATGTCAACCTTGACCTAATAATGTCAACCCTGACCTGCACAGATCTGAAAGTGACTTTGTTCACGAATCCTGAAAGTTTGCCGAAAAGGGTATCCAGATCAGGGCTCAAATCCTCTGTTCTGTACCTACACCTACAAGAAAAAGGAGATTTTTTTGTTGTGGGGGAGGGGTTTTCCTTGGTCAAACCCTGGTTTAGGAATTAACCTCAAATATATGTAATTGAAATTGTAGAAATGAACAAAGCAAATGCATAAATTCACCTTGCTTGAAAAAGTCCTTGTGG
>MU224454.1:2389798-2409575 GCA_018584345.1 Thuja plicata
TAACCCATGTGATCTGATTGGAGTTATCTCTTTGAAGATAAATGAACATTTAATTCATTTATTTAATTAAAGTTTTCAACATGTGAGATAATTGAATTATTTTTTATTTAGAATTGCTTTATTGAATAAAATTAAATTAATTTAATTGGAAGAATTTAATTAGTAAGTTTAAATATTTGAATTTAAACTACAGGAAATTGAATTTAATTAATTAATTAATGGTAATTAATCAATTAAGGTTAATTAATTAATTAAATAAAATTAATTATTTAATTAATTTTGGGAATTTGATTAGATGATTTGGGGAATGAATTTAGAGGAAAATAGATGATTAATTAATGATTACAAAACCATTAATTAATAGATGAAAATTAGTGTTTCTAATGTAAAGTCGCAAGCCTGTCCATTTTTGGGTGTCTACATTTGCCCCTCTTTGATGCGATGTGACTTGTCGCAGTGTGTCAAAGATTCTCTAATTTTTCCCCAGCTTGCCTCGGTAGTAGTAGGTGTATTTATGCCCCCTCAACAAATTTGAGCGAAAAGTCGCGACATGAGCGTTGATTTGTTGAAACTGCAATTTTTGAATCTGGGTAGCTGACGGATTTGAAAAATACTTTAAAATGCCCCTGCTATTGACCTTCAAATATTACGGGGACCGAGAAGAAATTTTGGAGCTCCTAGTGAAATTAGGGTTTTTTCAAACCCCTATAAATAGCTAAGAGAGTCATTCATTTGTTACATTCCGATCTTGGAGCTTTCGATTTCTTGGTGAGTCTGCTTTCAATTTTTGTCTTCTTTTCTCCTATTTTTCTTGTGATGGCGGGTCTTCCTGGCGTGACACATATCTGACCGAGTCTGGACATACCACACACCAGCTGGCGCAGGACATCTGGTGAGTTCTATCACCTTGCATGTTATTAATGCTTTCATTTATTTCTTTTAAAAATTGTACTTTTTTGAGAAATTGCACTGTGTACCGCAATCGGCTACGATTTTGCCACAATTGCGGTTTAAATGTCGTAATTGCTGGTTAGAAACTGCAATTGATAAGTGTGCCACAGTGGTGTATGTTGCATGCCGCAATTGAATTTTTTATGCCGCACTTGCTTTTTGTGTTCCACAATCGCCTAAAAGTACCATAGTTGTATTGTTTTATTACCGCAATTGATTTTTTAGCACTGTTTTCCTAATTTTCTGATATCTGCTTTTTTCTTGCTTCTGTAACTTGCCTTAATGACTGAAACTTATATTTTTCTGATTTATTTCCATGTACAGTTCACTGGGCGGATTCTGCGCTGTCAAGAGTCTAGGCTGGCAAGACTTGTATACAGATTTCAGCTGACAAAGGATGAGGGGTCAGTTCTTCAAGATCTTGGTTTGTATTGGCTTTGCTATATGCCCAAGATCACGACCAATAGGGGTCTAATCTCCACTCTTGTAGATCAGTGGCATTCTGAGACATGCACTTTTTGGTTACCGACCGGTGAGTGTACTGTCACTTTGGAGGATGTGTATCACATCCTCCAGCTTCCGATCTAGGCCGAGCTTATGGAGTATTCCACCCACATTGGCATTGTTTCATTGACTGAGATCACCTTGGGCTAGCTGGTGATTATGATATTCCATGGTCCAGATTTGGCTTGGGCCTTGACAGGTTGTCCACTTTATTGGGCAGTTTGATATGTGGCATTTTATGCCTCGATCGTCGACAGCGTAGTTTTTCTGTCAGCTTCGGTACTGTGTTACAGAGTATGGTTAGGGATCGTACCGTATTCACTTGGGGTCCATGCATGTTGGCCCACATGCATTTTCATATGTTTTATGTGGCTTACCTTGATGGTAAGTCACTTGGCTGTGTTGCGACCCTACTACAGATATGGGCATGGGAGCATATTATCGTATGTCGTCCTGTTGGTGCCCGTGTTCTTCTAGCTGATAGACCATATGTCTTTATGTATGATGGAGCAATTTTTCAGACTCATATGGGTCATTTGACATACTGGTGGCAGCAGTTGAACATGATTCCTTACTTCATTTGGAGACCTTATAGAGATTGTCTAGTCTAGGATGGAGAGGACATCTATCTTCCCTTTTGCCGCTAGCAAAGGTACCTGATTGGACGTGTTACTGATCATGTCCATATGATTGACTTTCACAACACCAATAGGGTGTTGCGCTAGTTTAGAGAGCAGTAGGACATTTCTGATTCTTATGCATACTTTGCTTAGAGGTCAAGGGACTCTGCTGTATGGGGTGGTGTAGTATCACTTGATGTTGCCCGCACTGATTTTTTAGGCTTACTTCCTGTGGCATGGACCTGGCGCTCGGCTACTGTAGATGTAGGTTTGTCTTGTTTTTGATTACTTATGTACTTCCTTTCTGCTCTCTCATACTTTCTCATATCTCATTTTGATACTCATGTCCTTATCTGTGCTGGTACTGATATTTGAATTTATCGTTTGCAACCACTACACCTCAGTATGATGCACATTGGGTGCAGACTCAGCCTGTTGCACTTACAGATGTCTCGCCTCCTGTTTCCAGGACTATTATGAGGAGGGCCTGATGGGTATGGCGTGGTAGGGGAGGTCATGATGGAGGGAAAGGTGGTGGCAGGGGAGGTAGGGATGGGGGGAGAGATGGAGGACGGGGTAGGGGAGATGATGGAGGTGATGATCCTGGTCTCGGGGGTGTTGGTGGTGGGGTTAGGAATAGAGGTGGCCGGAGTGGGGGTTAGACTAGTGCTTGTCGAGTTGGGTTGGGTACTATTTTGGAGGATGAGGAGGCCATGGAGGAGGCACCCCAGTTGGTGCGGAGAGTTTGTTGGTGGATAGCGGCTGTTCTGGCTCCTAGAGAGGAGGACAAAGTAGTCATTGAGGATGTTGATGTTGAGATCAGTGATATAGATGTGGAGGCTCTAGATGAGCAAAGTGTAGAGACTGGTTCCTCTACTGATAGTGGAAACACTGGCAGTAGCACAGGGGAGAGCTCAGAGAGTGCTGATGTTTCCTAAGTTGTTAGGAGGAGAGGGGGTGAGGGTTTGGGAGATAAGGCAGAGGAGGGGGAGATGGATGTGGCTATGGGAGGTATGGAGGATGATCCCTCAGAGTTAGAGAACCTCACTCAGCAGGTACAGGACCTTGAAGCCAGAATTTCTTTATCTGACACACGCGCCACTATTTTGGAGGCTCGGGTTACAGTGGCTGAGTCTAGAGAGTGATAGGCTCGAGCTGAGGTTTGTTCTTTTATTGATAGTGTATAGGATGTTTCACACCAAGATATTCTGGATAGATACTATAGATCTGGCCGTGATGCACAGAGAGATTGACTATTGGCAGCATCATTATGAGGGTGTAGTTCTGGCAGAGTAGAGAGTGTCTAGCTACACTGCTTCCCAAAGATTGAGCCAAGCCTAGCGATCCCAAAGTAGTGGTATTGGAGCACCTAGTTCATCCCATAGACCACCTTCTGATATGCCACCCCCTCATCCACCTCCTGGCGAGGGTGGGGGCAGCACATGTTGATTCCATTATGTATAATGTACCATTTTTGTAGTGATGTCATTTGATATACTCTGAGTATCATCCATTTTTTGTATCCCGACACACTGATATTTATTGATATACATTTTGATTACCTTCATTTGTTCAGACTTGCGACCATTCATTGTACTCAGATAGTTTGATTTATATGAGATGCAGCTAGTATTTTTTATATGATGTGCAATGGTTTACGTGCTATATGTATGATTCTACATGATTTGGTAGTTTAGATGATGAGATGTATTTGCAACATGATTCCTATTATGCAGATTCGTATGTGGATGATTTACTTTTCCTATGATACTGACACGTATATGTAGGATGGTGGAAATGAAATGCATGTTTATATGAGATGCTTATGGATGCATGTGATTTTATGATTTATCATGTATGCAAATACCATGTTTTTGTCTTTTCTGATGTATTTAATGGAATGATTGCAATCTATTATGCACAAAATATCTGAGTAATGCATGTGTTAGTTAGATAGAAGTTAGTTTGGATAGATGTGCTATGAGATTGATCTAATAGAATGGAATGATAGAAAGGATGTTCCTTTTTTTTTTTGCATTTTTGGATAGATATGATTTGACAGAAAGGATGAGTGTCCCAAGTCGCTGCCCCTGTTTCCAATATTTGTCATCATTGCATTTTTTTTTTGTATTTTCTGAAATTCTGAAGAGCGTTGAATGATCCAGTTCACATACCACCTGGATACCGCCACGACCTTTTGCTAGCGAAAGGAGTAGAGAAATTGAATAGAAAGAGAACCTAGTGCACCCAAATATTGACCATCTGGGTTCAACTATGTTCCCTATTTGAAAAGAAACAGAGCCAAAAGCACCCAGATATTGACCATCTGGATATCGCTTGTCCTCTGAATTAATCTAAAACAAGGAAACCAAGATAGAAATCCTATACACCCAGAGTCCATCTGGATAACACTGTGAGCTCTTGATTTCTGAAAGGGAAAGCCAAACAAACAAGATAGAACTCCTACGCCCCTAGAGTCCATCTGGATAGCATCGTGAGCTCTTGTTTGCAACATAAAGGGAAAGAACATAGAAACCAAGATAGAACTCCAAAGCAACTCAGAGTCCATCTGAATAGTGCTACGAGCTCTTGATTCTATAAAGAAAACAAGAAAAATAGAAGAGAAGGAATGTCCAATTCGTTCCTAGGGTTAAGCTCAGATCATGGAACTGTGTGGCTACCAGATAAGTGACAGCGCCTACCGCATTTATCCTAAATCATCATGGCACTAAAATCAAAGTGAACATTCAACAGATAGCAATCAAAGAAAATAAGTCATGATCTGTCATAGCTATTCTCCTCACATGGTGGATCTTGGAGTAGCGTAAGAACATAACCGCGAAATATAGACTAACATCTGACCGACTTGACTGACCTAGTCAACATTTTTTGCATGGTTCCTTGATGCAGTTGGATTCTCTTGATTGGCTCGACTCTTTGGATAGGCTTGATTGGCTTGATTGCTTGATTGTGTCTGGTTTCAATAATAGATTACTCATATAAGACTGACCTGTCTGGTTTGAGCATATCCATCGTTGTGTAAGATGATTGATATGATTTTGATTGATTGATTGTGATTGTGTTGGCAACTGATCAAGCTATGTCAGATGGGCCCAATACTGATTCGCAAAGCTCATGATTGTGACAATTGATAGATTGATTGGATCGTGTTGGCAGCTGATCAAGCTGTGTCAGATGGGCCCAATGTTGATTCGCAAAGCTCATGACTGTGATAATTGATAGATTGGCTTGGTTGCCAGTTTCTTGATGATTGATCTGATAGATTGATAAAGCTGTGTCAAATGAGCCCAATGTTGATTCGCAAAGCTCATGATTGTGACATTGATTGACTGGGCATGATCGCCCTTTTCTCGCTTGATAATCGAGTTGGTTTTATTGCTTTGGATTTTGCAAATTTTTTGAATGTTTTTGATGAAGATTGATTTTCTCTTGATTTTTGATCTTTTTAGGATTTTTTGATGAGTTTTCCGATTTATTTTTTTTTGGATTTTTTTAGGACATTTAGAATCGCCCCCTAGTCTGGTGGACTAGTATTAACCATGGATAAGTGTTGGTGCTCAAAGGGGAATGTGCTTATGGATATAGCTTGGTTAGTCATTCTTGCATTTGAAATCTGCTCAAGCTTTTGGAGTTCATTGATGGTGAAACTAGATTTGAACACTTGGCGCCTGTTTGCCAGGTTTTCACTATGCTACCTACTCAATAGCGCCTAATTTATAGGTTTTCACTGAGAGAGCAATTTTGTTTCTCTTTGCTTTTTTGATTTTTTGATTTTTTTTGTTGTTGCTAAAGCACTTGATTGTCAGGTTTTCACCAAGGTAACATTTTGTATTTTCTGATTTTTTTGGTATTTTCTGGATATGTGGATAGGTGCCTTAACCATAGAGACCTCAAGGGTAGAACCTCTTGAGGTGCATATTGTTGATGTAACTGGGGAGCTGATCTCCTTCTGGTGTTGCTAGTATGAATGCCCCACTTTGAGTAGAGCTGATAATGACAAATGGTCCTAGCCAGTTAGGCTCAAACTTTCTGGGTTTGACTCACTTTGTTTGGTTATTTTGATTTTCCATGAGGACAAGGTCTCCTGCCTCAAATGTTTGTGGCTTCACCTTCTTGTGATAGTTTCTTCTAAGGTGATTTTGATAGCCTTATAAGTGGTCGAAGGTGTGCTGCCTTGTTTCATCTAGTAACTCCAGTTCACTGAGCCTTGCTACTCTATAGTCTTCATCTGAATCCAAGTTCTTCAATGATATCCTTAGGGATGGGATTTCCACTTCGAGGGGTAATAATACCTCTAATCCATAGACTAGGGAGAAAGGAGTGGCTCCTGTAGGTGTTCTCACACTAGTTCTGTATGCCCATAATGCAGGACTAAGCTGTAAATGCCAGTCTCGCCTTGATTCGTTCACTGTTTTCTTCAAGATTTTCAAGATTGTCTTATTTTTAGCTTCGGATTGGCCATTCCCTTGAGGGTAGTAAAATGAGGAGAACCCTTGTTTGATATGGAACTGTTCTCATAGCTCTTCAACATCCTTGTTCTGGAAAGGTGTACCATGATCTGTCAGGATAGTTTGAGGGATCCTGTATCGACAGATAATGTGGTTAAGTATGAACATTGCTATTTACTTTCCAGTGATGTAAGTGAGGGGAATTTCTTCCACCCACTTGGTGAAGTACTATGTTGCTGCTATGATGTATTTGTGACCATTTGCTAAAGAAGGTGTAATTTTTCCCACTAAGTCAAATCCCCACATGGAAAATGGCAATGGTGATGTGATAGGATTTAGTTCCTGGGCTGGTGCATGGATGAGGTCCCCATGAATCTGACACTGTCTACACCTTTGTACATGTTTGTGTGCATTTGTCTCTATTGTGGGCCAATAGTATCCCATGTGGATGATCTTCTTACCTAAGTTGTTGCCACCTCCGTGGGTTCCACAAATTCCTTCATGTACCTCATACAAAGCTTTCTGGGATTCCATGGAAATGAGACATTGTAGAATCATTCCATCTAGACTTCATCTGTATAAATTAGTTGAGAGGATGGTATACCTAGAGGCTTGGAAGATGAGGGACTTTCTCTGGTTCCTAGACAAGTTGGGAGGTAAGACATTGTTTTGGAGATAGTTATATACATCTTGGTACCATGGGGATTCAGGACCAACAAGGACGCATTCTGATTTTGTGATGGATGCTTGATGTGATGGCACCAAGAGTTGCACTACTAGAAATTGGAATCTTGTTTTGTTTCCTGGCATAACAATCAGTGATGCTATGGCAGCCATTGCATCTGTAGCTTTGTTCTGTGCTCGTGGGACTTGATCGAAGATGTAATGGAACTTGGTGTGTAGTCTTTCCATCTATGCTCTGTATGGTATGAGCTTCTCATCTTTGGTCGTATAATCATTGTTGACTTGACTAATTATCAACTACGAGTCTCCAAAGACCTTTAGGTTCTTAATTCTCCATTGAATGGCTATCTTTAGACCGATGACCAGTGCTTCATATTCTGCTATGTTGTTAGTGCATGGGAAGTTGAGTCTAAAAGACTTTGGAATTGTATCATGATCTGGAGTGATAAGCACTATCCCTGCCCCCGCACCATGGTTCGTACATGATCCATAAAAATATAGTTGCCATACCTCGATCGCTAGTTGTAGTGTCATGATAGATTCATCAGGAAAGTCAGAAATAATAGGCTAATGGTCCTAAACGGGTGCCTCTGCTAGTTGATCTGCGATCACTTGTCCTTTGATGGCCTTTCTTTCTATGTACTCAATGTCAAACTCACTTAAGATCATCACCCACTTCGCAAGTCTTCTGGTGAGTGCTACTTTGCTTAGGAGGTACTTTAAAGGATCGATATGTGCGATCAACTTTGTTTGGTAACTCAACATATAATGTCTCAGCTTCTCGGAAGCGAAGACAACTGCAAGGCATGAATTTTCAATTGGCGTATAGTTTAGCTCATATCCAACCAATGTCCTACTTAGATAGTAGATGGTCCTCTCTTTACCTACATCATCATGTTGTGCCAAGAGTACACCTAACACTGACTCCATTGCTGAGATATATAGAAGCAGTGGTCTACCTTGGACTGGTGGTACCAATATAGGAGACTTGAGAAGGTAATCTATGAATATTTGAAATGCATGTTCGTATTGCTCTATCCATATGAATTTGATGTCTTTGTGCAATAGATGTTGGAATGGGTGGCACTTGTCTGCTAGCTGAGCTATGAAGCGCCTAATTGATTGGAGCCTTCCTTGTAACCCTCTTAGTTGTCTCAGGTTCGATGGTGGAGGCATGTCCAATATTTCTTTGACTTTCGCTGGGTCCACTTCGATTCCTCTATGTGACACTATGAACCCTAGTAACTTTCCTGCTGTGACACCGAATGCACATTTCTTTGGGTTTAGATGGACCTTGAATTCCTGCATTCTGTCAAAGATTGGTCCCAAAACTTGTAGATGATCCTTTCAAAGTATTGACTTGGCTAGTATGTCATCCACATAGTCTTCTATTATTTTGTGGACGAGATCATGAAATATAGTGGTCATAGCCCTTTGATATGTCACTCCGGCATTCTTTAGACCAAACGGCATGACATTCCAACAATATGTCCCCCAAGGACATGTGAAAGTTGTTTTGTGTTGGTCCTCTAGTGCAATCCTTATTTGATTATATCCTGAATATCCATCCATGAGTGATATAATTTGATGTCCAGCAGTTAGATCTACTATCATATCTATGTTGGGTAAAGGAAATTCATCTTTGGGACAAGCTATGTTGAGATCCCTGAAGTCTATGCAAATCCGTATCTGACCATTGTGCTTTGTAACTGGTACCAAGTTAGATATCTAGTTTTCATATGGTATAGGTCTTATGAACTTAGTATCCAGGAGCTTTTTCAACTCTACCTTAACTAGCAATGCAACATGGGGATGCATCTTTCTCAGCTTTTGCTTGATAGGTTTGGCATTGGGTAGCAACGGGAGATGGTGTAGTACTAGCTTTGGATCCAACCGTGGCATATCCAAGTAGGACCATGAGAAATTGATCATCCTTGCCTTGAAGAAACTGATGAACTGTTCTCTCTCCTCAGGGGTGAGTGATTTTTCCAAGTATATGTTCTTTTGGTTCTTGTCATCTCCCAAGTTGAATTCCTTTGTTTCTTCTACTAGTAATGTTGATTTCTCCTCTGTCAAGGGGAGGAGTTCCTTCTTTCCATCTTCTAGCACCTCAGTGAGGTTTTTGCTAGAAGATACGTCTTGTTTTAGATTTTTATCTTTCTTTTGTTCTTTTTCTTTTGTGGAATGGAAAGAGGAGCTTCCTCCTTGAAATATTCCACTCTATCGAGGTTAATGGAGAAGCCTGCCTTGTGGTATCCTGAGGGAATGCCTTCCCTAAGTCCCATGAAATGAGCTATAGCCTCATTGTTCTCAAAGACATCTAAATCAGGTGGTCCTTGTTGATCCCACTCTATGAGCTCAGGGTGTACAAGATAGATAATTTCATGGTTGTTTGGCTCTATTTGACTGAAAGAGACTACATATATGGTTCCTACAAAACTGGACTGTGATGTGGACACACCACTTAAGGTCTGATAAAAGACATGCTTGTCTATGTAGGGTTGTTCGGTGATGGTTAGTTGGTCAAATAAGTCTGCTAAATTTATGATAGTTTCTGACCGAGGGGAATAATCTGGGATCGACGATTCAGAGTCGTGAAGGGATCTCTACTCATACTCATGGGAGTCAGTCTCAATAGAATGCTCGTTAGATGTCTCACTTCCTTGGTTATCATCAATTTCTATGTGGAGGTCTATTCGGGTTTGTGTAGTTCCCTCTTCGGCAGGCAACAACTATGCTAATATGTTGCCTATCAAGACATGTTCTATGTTGTTCCCCCAGTGCATCTCTGCTATTTGTTCTTGATTGACTTGAATGTCTTGGATCACAGGACTAGTGCTTTGTTGTCCATAGCCCAACCCTCTCGTGTTTCTCTGGGTTGGTGGGAGAGACAATTCCATTATACCTTGTTGTCTTGCCCCCAGCCCGGTTGTACCATTGTACCCAAATATTTGTATCATTGTGTAGCCATTACCATAGTTTGACAGGGGTAGTGGTGGTCGGATTGTCTCTAGTAGATCTTGGTATAACCAGGTATTGATGTTTTGTTCAAATGGCTTTTCTTCTGCTATGTCTCCCCATCGGACAAAGGTTGTGGGTGGACATTTGAATAGAATAGGCTGCGGAGTTTCTATTGTAATGACAGGTTGTGGCATGCCATAAGTTCTCAGGCTCTGAGGCATGTGTGTGATGGTGAAAGCCTCTTCATATTTGTATTCACCACAGCCCTTGTCAGTAATGGATATCTTGCTCGCTCTTCGTGTGATATCTTTAAGATTTGAATCTGAAGAGGAGGGAATACTTGCATCTTGGTTAATGACTACCTTTCCTATTGTCTATGTGACATCCTTGGGATTTGAATCTGAAGAGGATGGGATGCTTGCATCTTGGTTTGATTGTACCTGGTTATCAGTGTTGATTTGGACTGCATTACAATATTGGAAAGGATTGAGATCTCCCTCTATGATGATCTCCTCTCCCTAGTGGGGGAACTTGTTGCATTGATGGTATTTTGAAGGTACAGCTTGCATTTCATGTATCCAAGGTCTCCCTAATAGCATGTTGTATCCCAAATCAAGGTCTAAGATTTGGAAGGAGTGTTTTTTACCACAGGACCAATACGAACATGTAGAATAATAATATCTTTAGAGGACCTTCCCTCTTCATCATAAGCTCTGATATTTATCCTCCTTGTGACATCAATGCTTGATTCTGAATAGCCTAGTTGCTTGATTAACTTTAGAGTACAGATGTTTAACCCAGCTCAACCATCAACAAGGACCCTACAGATAGCGCTTTTGTGGACTTGGACAAGTAAGTGCAAAGGATCATTATGTAGGGGTTTATGCGGTGACACATCACGGTCTGTAAATGTGGCATGTTTGTTAGCAGCTATATGGTTGAACATCGTCTAGAATCTCTCAGGTGTTATGTCCCTTGGGACAGCTGCATTCTGAAGGGCTTGGTCAAGTGCTAGTTTATGCTATGGAGATATGCGCAATAGGTCAAACATGGAAATATAGGAAGGTGTGCACTTTAGTTGGTCCACTATGCTTGTTTGTGGATTTGAGTTTGCTTTAGGATTAGCAGATATAGTAGGTGAGGATGGTAATCCTTGCAAGATGATTCTAGCACGACGCGTTGTTACAACACAATTGTTACCTTGGTCTTTGATAGTGATTGTAGCCACATGGCTATTTGAAGGATTGAGGCAATTGATAACATTATCACTGTTGGCATACGTATAGTTAACTTGTTTTGCTTGTCCACCAGACCCCTTGTTGTGATCAAGAAAGGTATCATTTAAAATAGTGTGATCAGTTGTGCCTTTGGTTTGGGTATTCATCACATAGATGACCCCTGTGTCAACCAGATCTTGGATAGCGTGTTTCATTTGGTAACAGTTAGCCATTTTGTGGCCTTTCACCCGATGAAACTCACAGAAATCTTTGTCATTATATCACCTTAGTTTGTTTTCATCTTGTTCAAAGTCCCTAATTTCTGGGAGAGTGATAGTGTTTGATTGTATCAACTTGCGTAAAGCTGATTCTATGGGCTCTCCCAATGGTGTGAAATCTCGTTGCTGGAATTAAAATCGTGTTTTGGGTTGATTCTATTGTTCATTGTTTGACACAACGACTGCTTGTATAGGGGAAGGTTGGTTTTGGGTGTATGCTTGTTGATTGGGCCCTATGGGTTTTTGGTTGGCCACAGGTGCACCTTGCAGTGACACCTTGGGTTGTGCATAGTTGACTGTCTTCACATCAATGACACCATCGCTAGTGACATTTTTGTTTTTGTTCCACCACTTAGCTTTTTCCGTTGAATTTTTGTTTGTATTTGTTTGTGTGGGATCTACAAGGATTCCTTGTTTGACTAAGTTCTGCTCACAATGAGTTCCTCTTTCGATGAGTTGTGTGAAGTTCGGAGCTAACTATAACTCTGTTGTGAATGACATGTCTAGAATTAGATTGTCAACAAACATGACTATTAAGTCTTGTTTGGGCACATCATATGTTATGCAATTTTTCTTGTTCCTCCATCTTTGTAGGAACTTCACAAAAGACTCCATCCTTCTGTTTGATATCGCAAAGGTCCTTGATGCTGACCTTGCGTTCGATGTTATGATGGAAGTGAGATATGAACTTTTCAGCTAGTTCACCCCAAGATTGAATGCCATGAGGTAGATGCGAGAACCATTCCATTGCTGGTCCGGCCAAGCTTTGTGGGAACAGTAGCATTAAATATGTCTCATTATGTGCGACTTCGACACAACTAGAAAAAAACTCTCGGATATGTTTAATAGGGTTGGTATTGCCCCTATATTTGTCAAATTTTGGTACCAAGAAGTGAGTTGGGAACGAAGACATTTGTAGAGAATGATCGAAGGGGTATGGGTATAAATCCTCTGTGATGTAGGATTTGGTTTGCCCCTGATTCTGCATATCCATCATTTGGGTTTGAAGGGTTTGCATTTGTTGCATCAACATGTTCGTTTGATTCTGAGGCTGATGTGTAACGATGTTCCTCTGTGCTGTAGTGGGTATGAGGTTGCGCCTCTGTGTCCCTTGAGTAGGAACATAGGATTTCATCATAGGGGATTGATATTGATTTCCCACTGAGTGATTTGTAAATGGGGGCACATGGGTAGCCCATGGTGGGTTTTGTTGTGTTTGTTGTTGTGATTCAAACTGGGGTTGATACTGCTGGGGTAGATATTGTTGCTGCTGAGGTTGGGGTTGAAACTGGGGTTGTTGTTGCAGGGATTGGAATTGAGGAAACCAAAGTTGGGGTTGTTGTTGCGGGGTTTAGAGTTGAGGCAACTAAAGCTGGGGTTGCTGTTGTGGAGGTTGGATAGGTGTCAGAATGGGCAAAGATGTAGCCTTGGGTGGGCCTTGACTGTAAGTCATTCCTACAGAGATGGATCCCTGTGGGCATGAGGTGTTGATCCCAAGAATAGTGTGAATTGACTGTAGTAGAGGCATTGTTTCAGAATAGTTGGTGTTTGGTTTGATAGAAGGCATATCATGAGAGCTTGATTGTCCTGGCCACGAGACCAAAGCTGGAGGCACACTAGTGACCATGGGTGCACTTAGTTGTGAGTCTGTCATGCCTTGAGTGGAAGATGTGCTGGCCTGGGTCAAGTCATTGGCTTGACTGGATATAGTTTGTGTCAATGTGGGTAATATCAATGGTGGAAAGATTTGAGACACAATAGGTAGTATCTGAGGAGGCTGAGTAGTGTTTTGACCTGCGAGAGGGTTTTCGGGCCATATAGTCGATACACTGAATTCAGTGGGGAGTTTAACTCCCTTCTTTATTAGCATGGCTAAGTAACATTTAGGGTTCCTCTCTACAACAGCGTCAACTACTTTCATGGAGTAAGCATCTTTCTCCACATCTTCAAGTTCTGCTTCTGTGATATCTTGGAAAAGGGTTGCCCCATGGGGTTGTTAAATAAATAGAGCAGAACTGGTATTCACAAAAGGATCGCTCTCTTGCTTTGTTTCCCAAGTGGGGAATCTGTTGATATATGACTCATCAGGTTGAGTTCTAGCCTTAGAGCTTATGTAAGGGCCTCCATGAGGTGTTTGAAACATAGTGTGGTCCAGGTTTTGTAACTAAAACAAGTGATATAAAGCAAACAAGGAAGAAAATTCTTTCCAAGGAAGTCCGAGTTATATTTTGGAAAAGGGTAATTCTAAGGACAGATTTTGATATAACTTGATCTCAAAGTGGTGATGATAAAAAGATAAGATTTTCTGACCTTTGCCTTGGACAAAGTCACTTTGATAAAGATGATGATGTTTGATATGATGAGATCAAGGTATTTCAAGTCTGAGCTTTCGAACTAACAATGTTTTTGACAATAATTGTGCTTTACAAAGAAGAGATAATCTTTAATGTTTTGAGATTCACATAATGTTCTTTGCATTTTCCTGGGATAGACACTAGTTTTGGACACCAAATGAATAATTCTTTCAAGGTTTTAGGTCAAAACAGGAATAATGTATCTCTGGTCAATTGCGGTACAACTTCACCGATTGCGGTAAAGTAAATGGTCGATTGCGATAGTTTATCACCGATTGCGGTAATAAACACTATGATGGTGGTAATAAACAAGTTAATTGCAGCAGACTCCCTTCAATTGTGGCACATTGCGGGCAATTATGGTAAAAGAGGAACAGTCTAAAAAAGACTAGAGGATAAGTATCACTGCTTGACAATTTTTTGGAATTTTTGGAACAATGCTTCTGATTTGCAAGATAGTTGATGTCGACAACCCTAGACTTTAACATGTTTGACTCATTTTGACAGTTTGGATGTTTTGTTTTGCATTTTCAGAAACTGATCAAAGAAACAAGCACAATAGACACTGTATTTTGAAGAATGAAGACTGACACGGTGTATGTTCTACAACTTTTTCAAGTTGCAAGGTTATCACAAGGTCTCAACAATGAACAATCAGATTAATCTAGGTCAATGGCTTTAGAATACAATGTTATAGGCCCAATGCTTGAATGTCCATTAGCTCACACAATAATTGTCACGCTACTAGGACACAAAGGTCCACGACGTAGGTGCCCGTGTTTTTTCCATTTCCAGGTATTATTGTCGTGAAGTGAAGATCTCTTTCACTACACAAATACCGTGGGACACATATGTTGGGAATCTTGAGGGAAAATTTTGCAACCCCTTGCACTATAATAAGGTACCTGTTCGGAGGTAAAACGGGTTTTCCTCTAATTAATCAAGGTTGTAGTAAGGTTCCGTGGTGTCTCTCCAATCGGTTTGTACGTGCGTGACTTACTTAAGAGCCTAGTTGATCACGCTGGCTCCTTAGGGATATTCACCTGATCTAGACTATCACCAAAATGCCTCGCCCAAGCTTGGCTAGATAAGACAACACTTTGGTTCGCGCCTTGTTTATATACCGATCGAAAGGATTACCGATTTAAGGTCGTTCTCCAAGGAAGAAGCGCATTCCCCGAATAGGCCTTTCTAAAAAGTGTAAAGGTTTGTAATCTAACAGTTTGTGCAAGTGCACCCAAAACTCAAGACACAAGATAAATCGATTAAGCTCCAAAGTTTGAAATGTGAACTAAGCTACACCACCATACAAGCACCAATGTTCAATTTTAAGCCCCAAAAAGTAGGTGTTGATTTCTTGTTCAATTTTAATGCACTAATTTGAGAGATTTTATGCCTTTCTTCAATTTTAGTCCCCGTGCCAATTTTAAGCCCAAATTCAAAATGTGAGATGTGATATGTTTGGCAAGCACTGTTCTTTTTAAACCCAAATTGACAAATGAATTCCTTTTAATTTGCTTTGATTAGATAGGTTAGTATCAAAAAAGGATTCTTGCAAGATGAGAGTATATGTAACTTTGAAACAATGAATGATTGATACTCGCAATAACTTACCCTTGTCTGTTCTCGGTGATTCTCCCGGCCCTGTATAGAAAACCAAAAAATTTTAGTTTAGAAACAAATGGACAGAAGATTTGGATGTAATATGTAATATTTCTTGCAATTGCGGAAAAGTACTGGCAAGTGCGGCAAATATCTGGCGATTATGGCAAAGCACTGGCAACTGCGGAGAAGTACTGTCAATTGCAGCACAGATCGGGCAATTGCGGCAAAATAATGACGATTGCGGCACGAATCAGGCAATTGCAGCAAAGTACCAGAAGAAAAGATAGAAGATGATAGAATATTATTATGAAAGCCTGCAATCAATTGTGGTATTAAACAAGTCGATTGCGACATAGTTTTATCGATTGCGGTAAAATACCAGCAACTGGGAAATAATACAAATATCAAAAAAGATAGATTTTAAGATTTGCGATCGTACGCCCGTGGTTGATCAATCCTTCTTGTCGTCTGCAAGAGATATTGGGGTTGTTTGATTCACGTTGGGTTCACCAAAATGTATGCCTCCTTTTGTGATTCATGGTTCCGAAGCTCTCCAAAGGCAAGGGTTAGTAGCAAAGGTTTCACAAATGATATAAATCAAGTACACAATAACTACTAAAATGAATAACCTGAAATGTAATCAATAAAATGTACAAGCAAGAGAAAGAAAAACAAATAAATGCAAACCCCACGATGCTTGAAGCTTCTATTGTTTCTCTCTACTCCTTTTGAAACATTGTTCTTGATGCTCAGTATTGGCGGGGCAGCGTCTATGACTTGAGAAGCGTCGAGAATTTGCTAATTAAAATGTGTGTGTGATCGCAAGATGGCTTGAATGCTTGAACCAAACTGACATAGTAATGGCGCGTGAGAGCTTGAAATCCTGGATCCTTCAAATGGTTATGAAGGGTTTATTATGTAGGAATTGGTGATGATATGAACGGTTGAGATCAATCCCAAAGATAGGGAGATGAGCGGTTGAGATTAAAAGGAACTGGAGGAGCCGTCAGTAAACTCCACCTCTTCATTTGGTAAAGAGGAGATAGAGTTTGGTTGACTGAAGAGCTAATGGTGAGTTAAATTTTTGAACTGAAGAGGTGGGTGAAGTTACCCATGTGGACTGGAGAGGTGGGTGAAGTTACCCATGTGATCTGATTGGAGTTATCTCTTTGAAGGTAAATGAATATTTAATTCATTTATTTAATTAAAGTTTTCAACATGTGAGATAATTAAATTCTTTTTTATTTAGAATTGCTTTATTGAATGAAATTAAATTAATTTAATTGGAAGAATTTAAATAGTAAGTTTAAATATTTAAATTTAAACTATAGGAAATTGAATTTAATTAATGGTAATTAATCAATTAAGGTTAATTAATTAAATAAAATTAATTATTTAATTAATTTTGAGAATTTGATTAGAAGATTTGGGGAATGAATTTAGAGGAAAATAGATGATTAATTAATGATTAAAAAAATTTAATTAATAGATGAAAATTAGTGTTTTTAATGTAAAGTCGCAAGCCTGTCCATTTTCGGGTGTCTATAGGGACATACATACATTATAGGTATGAGACCTTCCAACTGAATTAATGAAGTTGTAGAAGACTGACTGTTGAAGGGACTTGACAAATTGTCATGAAACCTTTCAGCCTAATAGAACAATTATTTTTTCTACAGAAGGTTTATGTAGTAATAGAACAAGATTGCTACAGGAGTTTATCACATTCTACATATATATGCATGTTCATGTCAAAGTGAAGCATAATTTTCAGTTTCTATGGAGCAATCAACAGTCATATTAATCCATTCAGCACCATGAAGACAGTGTTTGTTTCTTGTATGTATTCTTTCAGTCACTTTCATAGCATCAAATCAGAAATCTAATGTATTTAGGAATGACAAAACATCTTAGTGGTTTCCAATAACAAGTGCTATCATTAAATGTAAAAAATCAGCAAGCTTTAGTTTTTTTTTTTTTAAAAGACAACTGAAGTCATTCAAGTAATGTGTAACATAAAGAGAAATGCCCAAGAAGACAACGTCCAGTAGCAATAGTAAATGATGCAACAATTCTATTTCAATAAGCGAGCACCATCATAAAGCCATTGGAAACAAAGAACCGTTACAGTCATAAGTGCTATTGAACAACCATGTGCTACAGGATGTTTATCAAGTAGCAACTAAATCAGCAATAGGTTAAGCATTCAGAAATCAGAAGCAATCACTTCATATAAGGGTATTCACAATTTTGAAAGGATTAGAAGTTCACAAGGATGAAAAGACTACAAGTATTCATGAATAGGCTGTGCGTTTCAATATGATGTTGTGTTGTTACAAAAGTAACCAAATGCTACATTTAAATTGTGTATCATGAAAGTGATACCATAAGACAAAAGTTATCAATTAAATGACCATATGCTAATAATTGGCACAGAAATATCCATTTTCAGCAAGAGTGTATTATTAACATAAGTATTCGAGGATTTATTTCATTGAAATTGAACAAGAATTGCCATAAAGAAACAAAGAAGTATAGGTTGAGGCATGCTGTTATCAACAACTCAAAAGCGTGAATCCATTGATGATAGGATAACAATTATATTTTGCAAACAACAATTTTTTCTTCCAAGCAATCATGTTATTTCATCTTGTCAGAGAATATAACAAAAGTGTGTCTCGGTAATTGTGCAATGATTCATACCCTAGAAGAGCCAAATACAGATAGCATAACATCATCAGTTCTTTTTTATGAGTAACATTTTGAGACAATAAAGATAGGGAATGTAGTCGTAGTATGCAAATCAAAGAAATATTACTAGAACATAAAATGAGTATGGTGCCATGGGAAATATTTTGAAGACATCTTAGGGTTCGATGGATTATACCATTTTGGTCTCATCTACTTTTAAGAATGTGTTTTCTTAAAAGACAAAAGAATGGCTCAAAGGCACAGAATTTAAAAATAGCTAAGGATAAGTTTTTTTTTGTTTTTTTTTGCATAGTGCTGCAGCTTCTCGAAGACATTAATTGAAAAACAATGTTTCATTTTTTTTCTAATATGTGGCCCTTCAGCAAATGCAAAAATTGAGAATGCAATGTTAAAATTTCTTGCTAGTCTCAACAATCAAGAAAGTGCAGTAGGATTAAGTAAGAGTTGCAGGGAAATCTTCTAGTTTCCAATATGAAAGGAGAAAAGACTACCTTGGTAGCCGTAGTTCATGCTTGTGAACAAAAGCCTCCAGAAAGCAACAACATTTTAATTCCAAATCCTAAGTGTTGGTGGCCAAAGCATAATAGATAACTCCACAGCAGCTAGCAATGTGTTTCTTAAAGCCCTCTCAAAAAACGTCAATCATCCAAGCTTCATCATTTTAGCACAAAAATGACATGCACCAGAAAGCAACAAAGTTCCATTTTACAAACCCTCATGGCGGCCAGTAAGAAGAACATTTTTTAAATCCTCAAGTCATGGCAGTTAGACACAAGCAACAACAAGTTAAGTATTCAGGTCCAAACATGTCACTCTTGGTGATATTCATGGCAGTGGCAGCACCTCCAAACCCTAAGGAAGCGGTGGTCAAAGGAGTAGAGCCAACAACAAATAAAATGAATGAAACAAATGAAGTAATAATTCATTATTTAACTGTAGCTTTGCCTTAAGTTTCATTTAATTGAAGAGGCTTTTATACTTATAAACTATAGAAGTTTATTTAAAGCAATTTTCATTTAAATAATAAATAACACTTCATTAATACTATACTTATAGATTAATGAATGTTATTAATATTCATTAGTTTATAAGTATAATATTAATAGAGTGTTATTTATTATTTAAATTTAAATTTTGTTTTAAAATTTATATTTTATATAGTAATAATGTTTTTATAAATCTTAAAATAAGTAATTTAACGAGTATTACTTATTGTACGCCTCTCTCTCCGGTTTCCCACAGCTTTCCAAGGGCGAGGGTTAGTAGCCAAGGTTCGCAAGTGAATGCAAATCTATTACGCAATAACTACTAAACGAATAACAGATACGTGAGCAATAAAATGTACAAACAAGAGAAAGGAAGACAAACGAATGCAAACCCTTCGATGCTTGAAGCTTCTATTGTTTCTCTCTACTCCTTCCG
>MU224454.1:2424998-2435134 GCA_018584345.1 Thuja plicata
AAAGTATTTTTTATTCATTTAGAATTTAACATTTTATTAATGATTTATTATTATTAAAAAATAAAATAACTTATCAAACTAAATAATGTAGAAAAGAAAATTTAAGTAAAAAATAAAATAAATAATTAGATAATAAATACAATAATATATAATAAAAAAATCTCTTGAATTATTAAATTTGACAAATACTTCTTTATTATTATCATGTTTTCTTTGTTTTTCGAATGCTTTCATTGTGAGGTAGTTCATGCTTTTGAGATCTATTGCATGACACATATATCTTGGCTATATTGATTTCAATTAATAGTTTTTCTAAACAACTTTTCCATTCACAAGCTTCTATTTACAATTGTTACCATATATTTGCCCCTTAAAGCATTCCACTATAGGCAAGAACTTTGACGCTTGCGTCTCTTGTTATATTGTAATTAGTACTATCTGATTATTAATCCTATTATTTTTTATTATTATATTAATATTTCATATTTTATTGGAACAAATTTCATCTGGTAAATATTGGATGCTCTCTCCGGTTGAGAGTTTCTCTTCTAAATTGTCCTTCTGGTTGTTTAATATTTATGGCCCTATTCCCATTATTGAAAAAACCAAGCTATGGACTTCTCTGGGTGATTTGATACAGGCACTCCAGGAGGATTTGATCATCTTGGGAAGGGACTTTAATGTTGTCCTTAATAATGATGAGAAATGTGGTGGGATTATATCTTCTCCAAAGGTGATGATGAATTTTAATCAGTTTATTTATGATAATGATCTCATGGATGTCTCTCCCAAGGTGGGAAAATTTACCTAGACAAATCGCTACATGGATTTTTGTAACATTGCAAAGCAGTTGAATCATTTTCTTATTTCTGATTTATGGCTTCAGAGAGAAATAGACTACGACTCACTCATTTTACCTATCTTTGTTTCTGATCACTTTCCAATTATGTTACACTTATCAGAATCCTCTTCTTTCCGGAGAGGTACCTTCAAGATTGATCCAATGTGGTTCCGAGATCATAGTTATATTCATTTACTGAAACAATGGTGGCTAAACTCTCCATATATGAAAGGCACCTAAATATTTAGACGGGTCAAAAAATTGCAGTTACTAAAAATCAAGATCAAAGATTGGAACATTAATACCTTTAAGAACATTTTTCAGGAGAAACTAGATTGCAGTCAGAATTGGCCATAGTTAATGACTTTATTATTCACAATGGAATGGATGCCCAATATTTTGCACTAGAAAAGGATCTCAGATGTGCTCTATAGAAATTAATTCTCAGAGAGAAGATTTACTGGAAACATAAATCTCAGGAAACTTGGCTTGCAAATGGGGATAGAAACACAAAGTTTTTTCATGCATCTACTAAACTTAGACGTCTTTAAAACAAAATTGTTTACATTGAATCCTCTAGTGGGAAATTAGAAGATGAAAATGACATTTTTGATGAGGGTGTTTCCTTCTTCTCAAATTTGCTAACCAAGCAACAAGTTCATTGTTCTAATTCTTTGTTAGATTCTATCCCACATTTTGTATCTGAGGCAAATAGAATTATGGCTCCCTTTACATTGAATGAGCTTAAAGAAATTATTTTTTCCATGGCCCCAGACAAGGCCCCAGGTCCAGACGGATTCACCATGATTTTCTTTCAAAAATGTTGGGATTTTTTGGGACATGATATTTTACTTGCATTAGAGGAAGCTAGGATTCACAAAACCATGTTGAAAGAGCTTAATCATACTTGGATTTCTCTCATCCCAAAAATAGACAATCCTAAATCATTTTCTGATTTTTCGTCCTATCTTGCTTGTAATTCTCTATACAATTTTTTTACCAAAGCTATTTCTGTCAGGTTGGCCAAGGTCCTTCCTAAAATCATCTCTGAGAAACAAAGGGGCTTTGTGCCTGGGAGAGAAACTCTGGAGGGTGCTATTATGGTTCATGAAATTTTGCACTCTATCTGATTACATAACCAATCAGCTATGGTTCTTAAGCTAGATATGATGAAATCGTGTTGACTGAGACTTTCTTCTCATGGTCCTCACTAGGTTTGGTTTTCACATAAATTGGGTAAAATGAATCCAAGCTTGCATATCTTCTCCTTCATTCTCCGTTATTATTAATGGGTCCCCTAGATGTTTTTCCTCATCTTCTAGAGGGTATTCGGAAGGGGGGCCGTCTTTGCCCCTTCCTGTTTATCCTAATAGCTAAGAGGCTTAGTAGATCTACAGGTTATGCTAGACAGGTTGGGATTTGGAAAGGTGTCTCCTTGAATGATGACAATGAATCCTATACACATAATCTTTTTGTGGATGATACTCTTCTATTCAGAGAAGCCACCATCATGGAAGCTTGAGTTATTAAACAAATCATTGATGATTATTCCATGGCATCTGGGAAATTAATTAATCCAGAAAAATAAAAATAAAAAATTTCTTAAATGTTACCCCTTTAGTTCAAAATAGTCTTTCTAAATTCTGGGGCTTTTCCTTGGGGGAGTTTCCTTGCCGATATCTTAGAGTCCCCTTATATTCTGGCTCAGAGAAACATTATTTATGGGATGAGATTATTTCTGCAATTTCTCAACGGATTTTGTCATGGAAGCATAAATGGCTGACCTTATCTCGCAAGTTACTGATGATTAAATCTGTCTTAAATGCCATCCCAATTTATCTTATGTCGGTCCTACAGATGCCTAAGCGTTCAATTGAAGAACTCCAGTCCATCTTAAGGGACTTTCTTTGGGATGATAATGTAACTGAAAAGAAAAAGTTACCCCTTCTTGCTTGGAGTAAGGTCTCTACTCCTAAATCCATCCAGGGTGCTGGAGTTAGGGATCTACATTTACAGAATAAAGCATTGGGTGCTAAATTGTTTTGGAAATTATACCAAAACCTGAATTCTAAATAGGCCATATTATTGAGATTGAAGTACCTTGAATCTGATGAAAGGGAAATAATCTTTACAACTTTAGTTTTACCTCGGGGGTCTAACATGTGGGATTTCACGGTTTCTTGTCGAGAGCTCATCCTACCCTCCATCTCTCGGTTAATACATGATGGGTCAAAAGCACGATTTTGGGAGGACTCGTAGAATGGGCACATACCTTTATCTAAAATCTGGGAGTGACACCCCTTAGATGCTCATCTTAAACAGATTTGGGGTGACCAGGTTTGTCATTATTTAGATATTCAGGATGGTCTTGTAGTTTGGAAAGATCTTTCTGTCCTAAATGATTTTGCAAATTTGGTAGCAAAACTTCATAAAGAACTTAGCTCTAGACCTATTTTATTCTCTCCTCTTGAGGATGAACTTATTTGGTTAGGTTCCCCTTCTGGCCAATACATGGTTAAGGTCGATATTGACTCAAATTTCCATCTTCAATCTTCTAACTCTTAGCATGTTAGACTTTTATGGGGATCTGCATGTCTTCCTATGGCAGGGGCCTTTGCCTAGTTGGCCATCCAGGATATGGTCCTCACTGGGGCTAGACTTGATAGATTGGGGATTACCATTTTTTTTCCTTATACTTTATGTTGATACTTTATGGAAACTTCTGATAATTTATTCATTCACTGCCCCTTTGCTCTTGATTGTTGGTATTGTCTTATTCACAAGCTGGGGTGGTGTACAACTATTGACCCTAATCTTTGTGATCACTTCAAAGCCTGGCCTTTTTTGCACAAATCTTCCACATTTGCACCTCTTTGGGAGGTGAGCCCCTTTATAGTCATCTGGAATATTTGGCTTGAGAGAAATGAAAGAGTATTTATAGGCAAATCTACTTCATGGATCGAGGTCATTGGAAATATAGAAGTCTTTATCTAAAGTGATGCTTACATATTAGGTTAAATTGATCAAGAGAAATAAGAATTTTACTAAGTGGGATTTTTTTATTCATGACAATTGGCCTCTTCTTCAGTCCCTTCCGCATCATGGATGTCAAGCTTCTTGCTCATCTTCCTCCTCCCGCCTTAATGCTACTTGGTCTACTCCTCCTTCTGGTTTTGTGAAACTGAATTATGATGGTGCCTCTAGGGGAAATCTGGGCATTTCAGGAGCAGGGATTGTTTTTTAGAAATTCTTAGAGGAACATTATTAGAGTAGCTTGCAAAAAGCTTCCCTCAGACTCCAAAAATGTAGCAGAGATGGAAGCTCTTCTCTTTGGTCTTTCTATTGCTATCTCCATGAAGATATCTAAGATCATAATTGAGGGCGACTCAATGGTGACCTATAATATAATCACCTATAGAAAGACTTCCTCATGGAAACTAAGATACAGACTGGATTTGGTCCTCAAAATATTAACATCTTTCCAATCCTTTGATCTTAAACATTGTTTCAGAGAGGCAGATGTGGTTGCTAATTTTCAGGCAAATAAGGCGATTGATGACCATTCTCGCTTCAGGAAGTGGATATGAATTCTTTGTCACATTTGGTATAATCTTGATACTGCTATTTGAGGCTAACTTACCATGTTGATTTATAATATTCTTAACTATTCTTGTGTGTTTCAGATTATATTTTTGCTTCATGGATTTGAGTTTTTCTATATCAGTGATACTAATATGGATTTTAGCCAAAGGTAAAGTTTCTCTTTGTGCAGGTACGCCACTCTGGGTGTGTAATCCCCTTCAGATTCTTGAACTATGTATGGAGGATCAACTATTTACGTTCAATAGGTGGATGAGAGACAACTTTCTTCAACAGCGACATCTACATCCCTTGGGTCCCCTTCTTCTCCCCCCTTTCTCTCTGATGGGTTTTTCTTGGATGTAATGGGCTAATAGGGATTGCATAAATTCTTTGGCATTATTTTGAAGTTCTCATTTGGGGTTTTTTGATAGGTTTGGGTTAATTTCCAGGTGGGGATCTCTTTTTGGCTCAATTTGGGTAGACTACTATGTGAATTTATATCAATTTATATGTCCTGCTGGTATGCCCACCTGAACCAAGTTTGTAAACTTTTTACTATTATTAATAAAATATTTCATGGCCTAGCCACTTTTACCAAAATTAAAATATATTTTTTATTAACAACTTAACAATTTCTGGATTCGATTGTGTTATGAATTTTTTGCATCAACGTTTCGAATCACACTCCGTGATCCATCATCAGGATGAGCAATAAGAGAGCACAGGAAACGTGATTGCTCATCCTGATGATGGATCACGGAGTGTGATTCGAAACGTTGATGCAAAAAATCCATAACACAATCGAATCCAGAAATTGTTAAGTTGTTACTATCATGGATTGTGGAAATCTCTTCTCTTTAATATTTTTTATTATTATTATAATAAAAAATATTAATATTTGATTATTAATTTTATATTATTATTAAAATATTATAATTATTATTTTTATTATCATATTTTATAATAATTTGAAATCCTAGACAAATTGGTGGAAACAAGGTATTCGTGCTAAAATGACATTGTAGTATTTTATAGTTTCATAGTGGATAGATTGATTTTTTGTAGTGGAAAGATGTTTGACTTATATATTTAAATTGTACTTTGATAAAATAAAATAAAAAATAAAGTAATATTAATATTAATGTCTTAAAATTACATACAATAATATTAATATTAATATCTTTGAATCTTTTATATGATAATAAATATGATAATTTCATAATAATACAAGGGAAACAAACAAAAGAATAATTTAATATAATTTAACTTGGCATATGTAGAAAAAAATCATAGGTTAAAGTGAGGACTTTTTGAGAGTTAAGGGACTTTATACAAAAAGAAGAAATATCTCATAGTAATTCTCAACAAACATCGAATAAATAGTAAGGAGAGAAAATAGTTTGGGATGAAAGTCATACATAAACACACACAGCAACTCTTTAAATGAGATTAATAAATTTAAAAAAATAAAAGAAACATATATTAATGTTGATTTAAAGAATGAAAATGTTACAAAGAATTCTAAATTTACTGTTGTTTCTATCAATGTTTTGTTTTACTAAATACCTATACCATTGACAATCCAACTTTAAAAGTCCCTAAAATAACTTAAAATTTTAAAAATTTATAGCTTTTCTATATTTCTCTTCAATGAAAATATTAAACTCGCTCACCTTAAAACATAAAATTCTTATTTTAGTCGTCCATAAAATCTAAAAGAGGCATCAACTTCCACCATTAACTTATTTAGTTTAAAATCTAAATATAATAAGAACAAACCACATCCATATACTATAATCCCTCCTCTTAAAAACAACCATTTTTATTTGTTTTCTCATTCTAGTGATGTAACAATAGGCTTGGACAACAAATGCTTGCTTATATAAATATTACCAACATCATCAATGAAATCTAAAAGTGTCATTAACTTATTTCGTTCAAAATCTAAATATACTAATAACAAACCATGTCCATTAACTATGGTTGAACCTTGGTGCTTGGATTTGGGATTCACAATCCTTTCGGTGGGATTGGATTATAAACTAGGTTACAATTATCTTCGATATTTTATGTTTCTCTGTTTTTATACTGTTATATTATTAATACAAAATATCAGCTATGGTCCCTTAAAGATTTTAAAAATAAAAATAAAAATGAGCCGCAATGCTATTACCCTGTCAACCATGATACATGCAACTACTACATCAATAATACAAGTCGTACTTTATTATTATTATGTATGGTGGTTTTGCTTATCTTTAGCTTTTAATTTTGTTTAATTTTTGTGTAATCTAATTTGATGGAGATCATTTTTCATTTTCTTTGGAGATCATTTTATTTGTAAATACATATGACCTACTTTTTAAGTGTGTATCTTTTGAAATCAAATTGGTCAAGCATAAGGAAGAAAATAATGTAAGCTAAAATAAAGTATAAGTGACACTCCAAAAATAATTCCTGTGGTTTCTATGTGGTAGCATATTTTGCATACATGCCTAAAAGGCCTAAAAGGCAGTGAGAACTTCTGATAGAAATATCCCTGCTATTGCATTTACAGGCAGATAGGAAACTGGCGAGAGATGCATGCTTTAGATATTTTAGTTTACATTCTTTATGTTAGACCATTCGTATCAAACACAAAACATATGGCATTTTTGTTCTGCTATTTTGAGCAGACCAAACCAAACAGATAGAGATTTAAATCACATTCATGGGTTGTACAGTTATCATTGATATAGTTTTTATTGTTTGTCAGCTATTGCATATAGTTTAGATTTGAAGTTCATTGTGTTTTTTTTTTCGTTTGTTTTGTCTAATTGATAGCATGACTATTGTATTTTCACTATTTTCTTTCCACTAGCTGTTGTATGTTTTCATTAAATTTATAAGAGAATATATACATGGTATTTTTAAGGATAATTTCTACAACCTTGTAAAAAATTAGGAGAAGATTCTAAAACCTGAGTTCTTCACATCTTCATATTTGATGTGGTCTCCTGCTCCATGAGAATAGAATTGCCCTTTGTAGAACCTTGCTGTAAATTCTGAAAATTAATATCAAATAACTTACAAGCTGTGAAGGAAATTACTATTCACCTAATACGTTAATGCTAAACAAAGATAATTTCTTCTAAAGTTGGGTAAATAAGATCCTGTATATTGAAAGCTATTAAGGAAATCCCTATTCAATACTTATTTTATACTTAGGCTTTAAACAAAAACTTTATTAGCCGATAGGCTTCCCCTCTGAGGTTGCTTGCAACCAGAAGTTGACTCACGCCGGAAATAGAATGCCAGAAAATGGTTTCAGACTGCTACATAATGGTTTTGCGGTAATGATTTCTAAAAGGCACTTGAACTGAGATGCATTAAATCATGCGTACCAAGTTTCTTTTATCCTCTCACGTCTCCCATCTCTTCTCATTATGGGGAAAATCTTATGAAATCTTGTGTACAGATGCAGTGGTATGGTGTCCATTGTCAGTTTGTCTTTACAGATATATGGGTGGCGATTGACAGTCTATTTTTAGAGACCATGTAATTTTTGTAGGTCCCGAGTTTGACAACCACAAGGCATCATCTCAGGACCAGAATTACAACTCAGAAGTGCAAATCACTTTAGGCATTGTACATTCGACATCACAGGCATCCTTTTCGTTGTTGGCTTGCTTTTGTAGCACGCTGTTAACCATTTGGGTTGTATTATGACAACGATCCTTTAACGCCTCCATCAACGGCAACCCCCACTGGAACGGGTCCATCATCTACTCCTCCTTCGCTCAAATCTCCCCCTTCAGCTTCTCCTGCCGAAAATACTGAAAATGCGGGGACTATTTTTGCGCCTTTTGCTGTAATTACATTGGTGGGATTGGTACTGGCGACCTTCCAGTTGTGAAGATAATTAACTGCTTCTTTTTCTGTTTAGTGATTTTCAGGCTAGAATCTTTGAGAGAGAGAGACAGGGTTAATAAAATTTATAGGTATACTGCAAATCTCCATTCTATCTGCTACTTGTGGTAGCAGACAGATTTTTATAGATTACTATTTATATTATTGCCACCCATTCATTTTGTTTAGTTTTCTCTGTCATTTTAGTTTCAGCCAGTTCCATGTTTTACGCTATTATTGTCAGTTGTAATTATTCCAGAGATTTTTAACGGGGTTCTGCAACATTGAGTTTTTTATCCAGAGCTTCAAAAGAAATTTTTAAAATGAGTATTGATGCAGAGGAGGGAAGTTATAATGATTTTTTAAGTTGTAAATGTGTTTTACCTTTATGTTTTATGGATTTTAATGTATGATTGTAGTATGTATTTTATCTGGTATATTAGGTGATTACAAATCTGAATGAATAACACTTTTTTTTAACGCATTTTTTGTGGAAAGAGTTTAATATATATGATCTAGTAAAGGGGTTAGATCTGGCAAGGTACGATACTGACTACCAATGGGCTATGGTTGGATAGTCATTTCAGAAGTTTTTGTGGGTGTATATATATCAATAATACCTTCAATTTGTGTTAAATAGGATTTTTTCTGTTCACTGATTTCATGAAGTACTCTCCTTTTCCGCCATTATAGTTAAACTTCTCAGGCATGATAGGGTTTTTATTTTGTAGTAATAATCTGTCTTTGAATGTTTTGATATTGCGTAGGCAACCTGAGTTGGATGAGGAGATTTACAACCAGCTGCTGGAGAAGGCTCGAGAGCAGGGGTGCAATGTGGAGAAACAAATATTTATAATATGTATTTATAACTTAGTATATGAATGAATTATATAAGTAGTTATTGGAGGTAGGGTAACAACTGTTGAATATATACAGAGAATGTGTGAGTGAGTTAGAAATGTTAGGTTATGTTGTTCATGATAAATACAACGATGAGGTGCATTACGAAGTAATCAACATACTACAAGAAGTCCTTGGAAAATGGTTGTTATTTACTATAATGATGACAACGACAAGGAGTTGTATCCAGAAATGGTCAAAATTCTGAAAGGAGTCTTGGAAAAATGTGGCAAGATTCAAATAAAGACTCACAATGTTTCTTAAGCTTACAATTCTCTACTCAAACTTCCTTACAATGAAGAACATGAATTGATATATTTGGTAGAACTGAACAAATTTTTGATTCCTGGTGATCACATTATTAACACCATGTACCTATTCTAATTGCAAATACAAATACACACATTAAGTTTCAGCCGAGTTATCAATGTCCTACACAGTGAAACCTGGTTGTACAATATCATGTACTAAATTGCAATTATCATATAAGTCTACTATATTTTTTCCTATCACATGGTCTTCTATGGCAAATGCTTGCCCACATTTTCTTGTGGCTAGATTTTCTTGAATATTGCCAAAAAGTTATGGACATAGGAACCAAAATGATAAAGATAGTTTCAAGCAAGGACATTAAAATGCATATGATTTGAACTATAGGTTCGTGTGGGTTCAACTAAATAATTTTGAACCTTCAAGGATACAAAAATAGATGAAATTTACATGAAACATTTCTCAAGTCCATTCAAATTCATTCTTGGTTTCTTTGAGGTATATATCTCTGCAAGAATCTTCCTTAACTTCATTTTAATGTACTTTTGTCTCATCTTATTTTTTAGCTACGACCAATTCCCAATGTTTAACTAGTGTTTAACATTCAACCCTCTAAAAAAAATACATAATCATCTTGTAATTCACTATGTAGATG
>MU224454.1:2443815-2458070 GCA_018584345.1 Thuja plicata
TATTCATTATAGATTCTATATATAAATACAAATATATTTTTGTAGAATCAATCAATCACCAAGGCAATTGCATTCTACTACATATTAGTTTATACATTATCTTCAGATCTACATTTCTTAACAGCAAGCTCAAAAGAAAATCCTATGGGCTTAATTAAATATATAATTAGCAATTGCATTCTAACAAGGTGCAATGGTTGCGCCAATAAGAAGATATATTTGGACAATATATTGAAGGGTGGGGAGAAAGTAATAGAACAAATAGGTCAAACTAATTGGGCTCGGAACATTTAATTTTAATCCAATACAAGAGGATAATTTATCTATGTCTAAATCATTAACCCAATTCACTGGTCATGTATAATACATTTGTTGGAGGTCATTGTCGACTTTTTTTTCATACATGGTAGTTGCCTTCAAGACCAAGAGAACAATAGAAAATTGATGTCTTCATATTGTTGAGTCAAGTGCAAACAATGTTGTTGATCAATAGTCATGCTGGATTTTTTAATTTGACTTGTTTTAATTATTTTTAGCAAAAGAGTAATTGACTGGAGTAGATTTGTACAAAAGAAAAAATTGTAAAAACTGAATTAATGTTCCAAGAATAATTGAGGTGTAAGGTTGTGAACCTTCATTTCTTGGAGACTTGGTGGTTGCAATCAAGCTCCCTCCTATTTTGCTTATATGTGTATGGATTGTTTTGTATTTTGAAATATAGCTCAAAAGAGAACATTGGCTGAATAGATTACATTGAGTAGTTTTGTTATCCACTATATCCAAGAATATGATCATCAACAATAACTTGCACTCAAAGAAATCAAGGTTTTAGCAAATAGCCTCCCCTTTCTTTTGCACATGTTGTGGGTATCTAGTTTTGTTTTTTAGATTGATCATTTATGTTAATTTGCCACACTCATTTTCTTTTTGTTTTAGATTTGGTAGGAAAATGTATGGTATAAAAAACACAAAAATAACCTCAAGAAGGTGGCATTGGAAATTAAATAGCACATAGTTTTGAAAGTTGGAGCACTAGTTGCTCCCTTGCTTCCATTATTATTTCAGGAAAACTATAAGTTGCCTTTGCGTAAAAGTGCTATTCAAATGTGAGTGAAGCATGCTAACAATTGCTAAGCAACCTGACCGTACCAACTTTCCTTTAGGAAATACAAAATGAACCAAAGATAAATAAATTTGTTCCAACAATCAACGAGAAAAGGTCAAAATATCCATAAGAATTTTCACATATAAATAGAAGTTAACATCAAATTTGATATCTTTTGATGTTCAAGCCCTACTTGCTAAATTTATTCCATTCTTGGATTCCTCTCAAGAGAAATCCATTGAAAGATGTGATGAATTAACAAACATGAATAGGCTTACGCATCTGGACCAAATAAATATGGATAGATATAAATGCTCCACCAAAGATAGAGGCAGCGGATTTTGTTTCCCAATTGTGATGGTTACAAAACCCAAATACAGACTACTAAGTAACATAATATTTTCCATCGACAATTTGCTCACTTAATTTGGTGTTCCTCCCACAACTAATAAAAAATTATTTTATCACAAATGTACACTTTTCAATATTGCAATTAAAGCAAGCTTATCTTCAATTTAATTAATGAACTAATGGCATCATAGAATCCCAACTTGTCCTTCTTATGTCTTCTTAAGTTAAGTATGTATTAAAGATCACTTGTGAAACAATACATATATTTCTCAGTATTACATTTATAAAACATTTTAAGAAATGAGCTAACAACAACATAGAATGCCAACATGTCCTTCTAATGTCTCTTAAGGCAATTATGTATTATAGATCACATATGAAACAATACTTACCCATATACAAAAACATTCACACATAACATATCTCGTATCATATGTCGCGCTCTGCGTCGCCGCGCTCTGCAAAGGCCTCTTCTTCCAAGAGCCCTGATGTGGCAGCGCCTCCTATATGTTCTGCAATGGATCCCTCTTCAGCAACTCTTCCAATCCGCCCTGCCTCGTCTATGGATATTGTGGCATTTGGGCCTACTATGGTGGCGGCTAGGGTTATGTTGGCGGGCTCTCCCTCTGTACGGGCTATTGGTTCCTCTCCTATGGTCTCAAAGGGTACGGGGGAGTCTTATGCAAAGATCGTATCCAAGCCTTCTTGTGTTGAGAAAGAACCTAGGGTTACACTGGTTCCTGTGTGTGGTTCTCTATCGGTTAAGCTTTCTTCTGTGGCTGAAGGGGATTTGGAGAACAACACTGAGATTTTTAAATCTCATGGTCTGATTTGTCATTTTCGAGGATTCTGGCCTAGCCTCCCCCTATTGCATGAATGGGTTACTCGCAAGTGGGAACTATTGATTTCGGGTACTATTCATATCTTTCCTCTAGCAAGGGGGTTTTTCATTGCTAAGTTTGATATTGCTAAGGATAGAACCAAGATCCATGTGATCACTTTTTTTGCTGGGAGGATGATAAATTTATGCTTATGGTAAAACCCTAGCACCCGGATTTTAATCCTTCAACAGAAGTCTTTAGTAAGATCCCCATTTGGGTGCCTGTTAATGGGTGTGGTAGGGTTAATCCTGTGCTGCGAAAGTTTCGGAGCGCGTGGCAACCACCAGAGGAAGGTTGGATTAAAATAAATTTTGATGGGGCTGCAAGAGGCAACCCAGGCATCTCTGGGTGTGGAGGTGTTGCCAGGGATAAGGACGACAATATTGTTGGCCTCGTAGTGAAGAGGTTAAGAGATGGGACCAACAATGTCGCAGAGTGCGAGGCTACAAAAGAAGCCATATTACTGGCAATCAAGCTGGGTTTGAAAAAGGTTCATCTGGAAGGAGATTCAAAAATCATCATAAATGGCATCAAGAAAGGCAATTTTGCCTCATGGCATTTAGACAAACATATCAACCAAATTCGGAGCATGTTGCATAAGTTTGAAGAATTCAGGATATCCCACGTCTATCGGGAGGCAAAAACGGTGGCTGATAAGTTGGCCAACTTGGGCGCCAACACCCCCCTTGGAAACAAGAATGATTTTTTTGAAGACTTTGGTCTTCTCAATTTAGCCTAATGCCGAAGTATTCCTTTTAGTGGTCACCCAACACAGATTGCCCTGGAGTATCACACAATAATTAGGCCTACTCATGATCTTTTAAGGAAGGTCATTACACCACTTGCTTCAATTATATCGCACACAGGAAAGGTTGGGGTGGCGTGTTTCAGAACTTCACGGGTTCCAAAATACCATAGCATTTATAGCACTAAACACTCTATTTTTCCCAATCTCATTTGAATAGCGCAATAGATATCATGGAAGCGAACTTTGCGCTGGTGTCCTGCAACCAGACCCAGGCTTATGCAGGTGCAGTCTCGGCCCGACGCCTGAAGATCATCTTCACTATTGAGGACCAAGCCTTCCTGCGTGAGGTAATGGATTTTTTGGGGCCGGAGTACATGGACACCCACTGGCGTAGGCGGACAAACCTAGATGTCGCCTCACTATTTGTTGCTCTGGCTCTCTTGGTGGGAGATTCGAAAGATGAAGTCCGACGGGTGGTGGAATCATGCATTGACAGATAATGGCTTGGTGGACTAGAGGATATCATTGAACGGACTGTCCTTGGGGTGGGTTTGGATATGGGCACGAATTTGTAGAGACTCATTGGAGGAGGAGATAATTTGTTGCAGCCACTGGTGGTTTGGTCCTCTGCGAACCTAGGCGCAGTGCATGTACCGAAAGCTGCTAGGGCATGGCGTCGATTGGTGCCCCTTGTGCACGAATTTACTGAGAAAGAGGAGAACGCACAAAAGGGAAAAATGAAGACGACTGCCAGGAAAGGTGTGCGCCCTCAGGGAGAACCCCTGTGTTATCAAATCCAACGGGAAGGGCGGGTGGTGACTAATGTAACAGTCACGGAAGCTGTTGGGATAGATGTGTCCTTTCTCAACCGGGGAGCGTCGAGTGGGATGGGTAGGCCATGCCCACCAGGAAAGAATGACCGAGCAATCCCCAATTTCACCAAAGAGGAGGCAACGACTTGGTTCAAGAAATGAAGGGCAGGACGGGTGCTCCAGGCATATGGGGTTTTTTTGATGGTTTCTTTTGTTATCCAGCGGACTGGTTTTGTGGGGCTGGTTTAGGGGTTGGGCGTTGATGCCTTTTTTTGCAATGCTTTGGCTGTTAGTATGTTTGTAATCGAGAGACACTAGGCTCTCTTACTCTCTTTATCATGTAATCCTTTTTAAAATTAATACAAATATTGTTACCTATCAAAAAAAAAAAGATCCCCATTTGGGTTAGACTCCCTAACCTCCCTCTTCATCTTTGGCATGATTCTGTCCTTGAGGAAGTGGGCGAGGCTTTGGGGGATTTTTTGATGCTGGATCATGATTCCTACAACATTTACCATTCTACTTTTGCTCGTATTTTAGTTGATCTTGACACTTCGTTGGGTCTCCCAGCTGAAATCAAAATTGAATCAAACTTAGGATCATGGATCCAACAGCTTGACTATGAGGGTATTCCCTTCAGATGGCATAAATGCTTTAAGACTGACCACATCTCAGCTCTGTGTGGCTTGGATTTCAAGAAAAAAAAATCATCTCCTTCTTGGTGGAAGGGCGCTTCCACAAAAGATTATATAGTTATGAAAAGCTCGTCTATATCTGGCATGAAGGAATCCTGTTCAGCCTCCTACTGCCCCTACTGGGTCTTTGGCGACTGTTGGTATGGTTTCTGAATCAGCTGGTGTTGTTTCTGTTGGTGTTGATTCTGCTCTTTCTCCGCTAGTGGATGTTGTCGGTGGGTCCACTGGTGGATCTGTGCCCGCTGGTGTTGAACTTGTTCCTTCTTTACTGGTGGCTGGTGGGTCTGTGGTCATTGGTTCGATTGACCCTGCTAGTGTTTTGGTTTCTAACAACTTTGGTTCGGCTAGAACTATTCCTGAGAGTATTTCGATCGGGACTATTGTTGGCCCTGGGCAGGAAGCATTGCTGGAAGACTCTTTTCCATTGCTGGGTGCTGGTTCTTCAGCTTTGGACTCTTTGAGCTGGTAGGATGAGGCTGCTAGAGTGGAAGATGGTTGGGTCACTGTCAAAGGCAAACATTTTAAAAGGTCCTCTTCCTCTTTTGATTTGACCTTGCGGTCCCATAAGAAGGGTACGAAAGGATAATTCTCTCTCATCCCGCAATTGTACTCCTCTGCTCTATCTTTTGTTGCATCTTGGAAATGGTTTCATCAGAGTTTTAGGTGTGTGTTTTTCTTAGGCCTTTTGTTCAGGTTGTTTTGTTGGGTTTTGAGAACTCCTATTGTTCTATCTTAAGTTCCTTTTATGTACAGGGTTCCAGGGCCCCTTCAAAACTTGTTGTTACCTTAATCAAAAATGATACTTACCCTTATCTAACTCTTCCTTACTATTATATCAACAAATTTCTTTTCTTCGTAACTCTGAAAATTTTGAATAGACATCTCATCAATAGGATCAACAAGATAAAGACCATGAATGGGAAAAACAGTAGGATTACATATTAAAATCTTTGGATTAATCCTCATGTAGATTACAACGAACAAGTTTCCAGCAGAAATATATACCTCAATATATTTTAGGATGGGTTTTTCCAAAAATGGAGCACTCTTGGCACTTTTGATACTGTTCGATGTAATACAATAAAAGGCATTTTGATTTTCTTTCATGTTTTCAGTATAATAATCAAGGCTAATCAAATTATCTTCATTAGAGAAGAAGAAACATAAAAGAAAAGCACTATGCTTGTGATTGTTTGAATCCTCAATGCAGCCTAATTTAATGTTCTTTATAAAGTTTTCCCAAAAAAAATTATATTTCTGCACCATAAGTTAGAAAAAGATCTGTTACACCGCACAAATCCAGTTATTGAAGTGATTTTTCTCAGTTGATGAACATGAGTTAGCGAGCTTTTAAAATTAAACCTCCCTCCAATTTTCAGAAATGAAAAATGCTTACACAATTCATTTCAAAAGCTTCACTAACTCACCAATCCAGTTATCAAGAAATCATCAAGCACAGTAAAGCGTAATTGCCAGTGAAATCTCACAAAAATATTAGAGGCAGATTCAATCACCATAAGTTCAAGAAACATCAACTACGTTTTATGCACTAAATATCCAAGAAATTTAACATCAAACAGAAGTTAACCCCTAAAGAGACCACTCAACAAAATTGCCATTTTCATCAAAAAAAATTGTTTCTAAATTTTAAAGATATCAAGGCAAACAATTGATATATGTGCAATTTGTGTACCACTGAAATTGTGTTAGTAAGAAAATCATATATGCTCAATTGTATACCACTGAAAATTAGAGTTTTAGATTTTATTATAGCAAAGAAAACACATGGGTTCGAAAATATTTACAGAGAATATTAAGTTACAAACAGAGTACAAGCTAGTATAGATGGTGTCTTCTACAAGTTTGAAATACATCCAATCAATCTACTGAAGATTAAGAAAATAATCATCCCTTTGATTTTTAACCTCCCAAAAAAGTAGCAACCAATTAATACGTAGCTAATTTCTATACTATAGCATTTATACAACTACACCAATGCCATAATCCCTAGACATATTTTTCCAACAGCCTTACCTCATTATTTTCATGTTGTGCAATACCCTGAATCATATCAAATGTCTTTCGAACAAGTCACTTTTTCATACAACAAGATAAATGTTTTTAACAGATTGAAGTAAATTGAAGTTTTACTGTTGACCTAATCAATATTACGTAATAACAAGGAAAATGTTTTTAACAATCCACCCCAAATGAATTGAGACCCAAGCTTTGCTCCCCACAAATAATACAATTACCCACTTAGGGATAAACAAACATTTTAATTTGAAGTGGAAGGGGTTTGTACAGATGTGTTTAACCACCTTGGCCACCATATAATCTAAGTCAAGGAATCTTGAAATGCAAATAGCACGAATGATAAATGAATACATCAATATTTGAGGTGGAAATCACATATTATTAATTAATACATCATGTTCTTTGATGGTTAAAGTAAAAGGGAATATTAAGTGATCTCAACATTACACATATTTAAGTTCACAACATATGGTAGTATTCATTGAAATCATATTCACCATTCAAAGTTAGGCCTTTTTGAAATGGGCTGAAAGAAACTGAAATAAAAGCAAAATGAGTTGCATCTCTGTAATGTCCTCTTGTACTTTCCACATGATGTTTTGTGAGTTGTCATGTACCCAGAATTGTCAGTGAATAAACAAAATTAGTTTTGATATGGTTATTTTGAGTCTTATTGGATATATCCATGAGCAGTGACTTGAAAATAAATAAATGAAGAAGTTATCTTTCTAAAGCCCTTTAATATTGGCAAAAAGTTTGCAGCAGCTGACAAGGACCTTACTCTTTGGTTTTTCTTAGTAAAGAGAGATGTGATGAGTGATGAATTACTCTGTCAGACGAAAGTTCACGCATTGCACTCTCCTGATTTGGACATTTATATTCATTAAACAATGGACATGTCCATAACATTTACTGATGGAAGGCCTGCCTAATAATAGAGTCACTTTAAAGTAGTGAAAATGGTTTTGATCCACTACACAAACAAAAGCACTGTCTGTTTCAAGTAAAGCCGGTGGGGACATTAGCACCTACCACTTACATTTTTTAAGACCCAAATGATGAAAGAACTCATTTTCATAAGCGTGTAGTTGGGATTTATTTTTGTCATGACACTTCATTCTACTATTAGTAATATTAGATAGACTACCAGCCTGCCAACTTAGGTCTCAGCTACTAAATCCAGCACAAGCAAACTCTGCAAAACTGTCCCCACATTTGTAAGATGTTCAAAATAGAATCAAAATGTGAAAATGTGATTGAATAGGTGTCCAATAGCAATGTGGAAATCGTCGAATGGTCCAGAATTTTGTCCCTGTCTAGAACAGATCATAGAGACAGTCTAACCAATCATAATTTTACTCTATTAACCCCTTCATTCTCAATCATTTTAAAGTCAAGGTTAGTGTTGTACAAGGACCATTTTCAAACATTTAAGCATTTGTCTTATTTCATACCCACCCTAAAATACATTAAGTAGTCCAAAGGGTTATAGTCGAGTAAGAAAGCTACTCTTTTAGCAATCTGCTCTTCTTGAGATGACAAACATATGACAGTGAACTGTGAAGTAAAACAAAGTTGCCTAGAGTTTGGAATCTCTTGAGTGCTTCTTTACCATAATCTGCATTTTGTGTAGCCAAACTAAAAGAAATGTTAGTTGGTTAGATCAGACTAACGGTTCAAAACTCCTTTTTCCTTCATTTGGAATCAACTATTTTACAAATTTATCATTATAAATTCCTATTAATGGAAAATATATTGTCCTTAAAAGAACTATTCAATAATTTATTGGACATAAAACTTTCGTAGTTACTTCAATGCTTGTTCCCACTGGTATTTATTATGTCAACAGTAAAACTTCAATCTGTTAAAAATATTTTTCTTATTGTTACCCACGATTTGTCTTAATTCATTTCCACCACAATTCCGATTACAATCAAATACAGCCAAGGTCCAAAATATAAGGAATGCCAGAGTTAAAAAAATCAGGTAAACCAAGGTACAAAATATAAGAAATGCCAGAGGGAATAAAATCAGCTAAACAAAGTATAATATTCAGATCACAATCAAATACAACCAAGGTCCAAAATATAAGGAATGGTAGAGTTAAAAAAAAATCAGCTAAACCATTTGTTCTTTAGGAGTTTCACATAAGGGCGGATTAGGACCACTAAACTGAAATCATAAAAAGTTTTAACTCCTAACAACCATGCTCACCAAAATGTTGTAGATTATATGTCACATGACTGATGCCAAATAGTCACAATTTACAGCAACAAGAAAATGAGATCTTCATCCTTTTTTGGTTAACTATAAAAAACTATATTTATGTAATTGCTAGAAACCTCCTTTTCATCCAAGAGGATTTGTATCTTGGATATCAATACTTTACATTTAAAACATCATAATCAGAAAGAGTTTAAAAATAGATCTGAAGATGAAACTTACAATATGCTTTCTTGAAGGATCTCTTTGAAGACATTAGGAGGAAGATCATGCAAGTCAACAACACCCCTAACAAAGTTCAAGCATCAAGGAAACTACACAGTTACAGAAAATTTGTTTAGAAGCAAAGATATGATCTTCTATAATATCTCATTTTATCTCACACACAAACATGTCTACTAGAATATATGAAAAAACCTGTATCTATAGAAACAAAAAACATGTGCAACTCATACTTTGCAATCATGGCAATCCATGAAATTACATTTCCTTGAGGTATTAATTGAAACAGTTCACTTGCAAATGCTTGAACATTTTGCATACACGTCTACCATGCTAGGAATCCCCAATCCCCAAGCTGAAATTACAGAGGATAAATGGTAGTAGCATACTGAAAGCTACTTGAAATCCCTGCTACTGAATGTTTCCAATGATGGAAAGACCGCTCGTGGTACCCACAAAGGCAAAGCAGAAAAACCTTGAATTATCAACAGGAATCAGATAGTTGTTTGCAGGCAGCAAAAAACGAGCTCCCCTCTCGAAATGGAACACCACCGTCAGAACATTCATAGTGGTGAGGGTCTGAAAAATCATAGAAGGTATCAAACAAAGAGAACCCAGTGGCGCTCTTAAGGTTTTTCATCTCTTCTCTGAAAGCATCCCGCATGCTCTCATTCTCAGACGGAACCAAACGCATAACAGAAGTTCCCAAATTAATCATAACCCCCCATTTCCACTCCCATCGGGCCGAAACACAGACGCTAGAATCGAGCTCAGGCGCCGCCCCTGAACACTTATACCACTCAGGTGCACATAATAGAAGAAATTAAACTTGGGATTGCTCAGAAGCGGTGTATAAAAAACCGATCTGGCAGCGCAGAGGGGCTAAACATGATAAACATGTTGTTTCCTGTATTATCCCTGTCAACCAAACAATAAGAGAATTTGATAGCGAAGCGAGAGGCAGTCTGGGAAGGGAAAGAGAAACCCCCACGGTCCAGACCAACCAACCCTACGTATTAAGTAATCGTAAGAGCGGGTCGAAGACTGAAGTGCAGTATAAGAACTGGCTAAAAATAAATAAAAATGATGAAAACAAAGTGCACACAGAATGGCAGACGGAGAATGATGAAACAGGGGCAGGTCTGTGCAGCACAATATTTGCACCTTAGTAAACAAAATGTGTTAGCAACATGTGTGTTAGTTCAAATACGATATTTGCATCTTAGTAAACAAAATATGTTCTAAATACATTTAGACTAACACACATGTTGCTAACACATTTTGTTAACAATATATTTTGTTTACTAAGGTGCAAATATTGTGCTGCATAGACATGGCCCAATAAATGATACGAGTTGTGAAACCTTGTAGGTATTTTGGGTGAGTAATGGAACCACTATTGAATTTAAAGCCCTAAATAATTATTAGAACTACACAAAGTCCCAACACTAAATGAGGGGTGACATTTTTTTTTAGATGGTTTATTAGGTGATGGTAATCTTTGGAAGAGTCTAGGGGAGCTAAAATAAGTCAAAAGCACCTACAAAGGGTTCCAAAACCAATTTCAAAAGTTGATAGGATTTCAAGAACTCCACTTTCCTCCTGACAAAAAAAAATGGAAGTGTAAAGACTATTGTATAGTCTCCATACACACATGGCTACCCGAAACTCTTCAACCTGGCCATATCTACATTATAATGGTTTAAAGGGTGGTAAATATGTGGAATCATAGATAGAACACTTAGTATGGGTGAAGATGAAGCCGAATCTAACATTTCATGCCTTTCTCCCATTCCTTATGGCAATACGAAGGGACAAAGTTGGTGTGGGATCATGATACAAATGCTAAAGACACATGGGATGCTGCAATACTTATTATCAGAGGTAATTACATTATCATTATTGCAACTTAAAGCCAGGCTAACGGTTTCAAAATCCATGAATACATTTTTTTACAGATGAAGTAGTTGGACGTGTATTTACAATAAGCAATGGCTACTTCGAGGCTTAAAAATCCACTAGATATTTGACTAGTTTGTGACCGCAACTGGTAAGGTAAGGGCATATGAACCTGTGTGTGTAAGGCGGATTAGACGAGGTCCAATGTTAGTTGCTCGAGCAATGTTTTCCTGATGGGTATCTTATTGTTGTTGGTGGATTTACTAATCTAAGGAAACCTATTTCCAATGCTGATATATTGGATCCTGACAAAGAGGTTTGGGAGCGCATAGCTGAACCACATCATACTCATAATTTTGCATGCTTTGGTTTCGTATTCGAAGGAAAACTACATGTATTGCATAGGGGCTTGTCAAAGCCATTGTATTTCGCAAATAAGAGGAATACATGTTGGCATTACAATTTATTGTTTTACAAGAAGTGAAGTCATGGGAAATTGCGATCTCTTACAGGTCAATAATACGAAGATTGCAATCGAGGGAAGATATTCATTTCTTGGAGCAAGTTGCAGGTATCCTGCCGTAACCTTGAATATTCCACATATAGTCTTATTGAGGTTAATAGATTAGATATAGGAAAGCAATGAGGTTCCTATCCTTTGGATCCAAAATTTATTTCTTCATACTATTTTTAATTTAATGAATTAAATATGTTTACCGAAAGGTGGAGATATTCAAAATGTATGATTTCTAAAGAATCAGTTAGAGAAGGTGAAACGGAAAAGACTCGTGAATGAAAAAAACTTTGAATATGTAACAAGGGGAGATGGAAAAGGGTCCAGACAATTCTGATCTCCCTTGTCCTTTGAGACATGAGACAGTACCGATCAGAAGATGGGAAAATTTGAGTTCTGAAAAGGGAGAAGAGAGCAGGGGAGTTTTGTTTTGTTTCAAGAATAATTTTGTACTAGAGGCATAGAGTTTGTGAACTCAATTTTCATCACGGAAATAAAGGAGATATTTGAATCTTTGTGTTTATTGGTTTCTCCTCTAAGTTGTTAGTTTCTTGTGTAGTCTTGCAACTATTTTTTGATGTTCCTCCCTCGTGAATTTTGGATATGCATATTAAGTGATTTGATTTGTGAGTCATGAAGCATCATATTTTCTTGAAAAGAAACCTTGTTTATTCTCTTAAGTTATGGTTTGTGAGCTTTAAGCAGTTGACTTGTGTGTTGTTCTCGTTGTTCTCTTTATTTTAAGTTTCTCAATCACATTTGTGTCATAGTTATGAATGAATGTTAGTTTTTCCTTTTCCTTTTTTCCTGTCAAAAGCATACCCTTTGAAAAATTAGAATTAAATTATAAGGAGTTGTACAACTAAAATTCAGAGGAAAAATGTTAATTAAATAATAATTTCTCCAACTGTTGGTTTTTTTGGGTGGATATTTTACAACCGATAGTTTTGGGATCAATTGAAAAACAATGGTTCTAGCCACACAGTCTCTCCTACTTCTAAGGGAAGGACCTAATTTCTTAATGCTAGTAGAATCAACTAAGCCCTTAACTATTTCTATTTACACTAAGCTAAAACTGGGCGGGACATTAATCATATTCTCTAATTTCATAATAGACATGTTACCTTTACAATACGATCCTTAATCATTGGTGTAATTCACTTACAAAGTATTAGCTGAAGCAATAATCTCGATAAACGGAAAATGAAACATAAGAATAACCTTTAGTGTACCAGCAACTTTCACTAACTTAGAATCTCACAAAATATCAAAGTCTTTACATGACTCCTTTGTGAATTCAGGAAGAAAGATTAAACATACGTGCAGGTCAAAGTCTCTACCGTATTTTCACCTTACAACACAAATGCAGAAAATAAGAGAAGCACAAATTCTGCAAGTTATCTCCTTACTTGAGTGTACTACATTAGTTTCAAACATAATAAGTAGCTCAAAGTCTGCAAGATTGAGTTTAAATCCCTCTTTATCAACAAAACAACACTCACAATCACTATGTAGAAAATATCGTCACATGACAACTTGAATCAACACAAAGTCTGAAAGCAACTTGTCTCTTTTATTGAATACAATTCTATTTACATCTAAGCTCAAAGTCTTAGAGTGCTCCACAAATTAGCAAAGTTTTATTGCATTTCCAAAAGGTGTTTATTTACAATGAGCCCTCTTGTATTTATAGACGAGAGGTTGTGAGAAAAAGGTGGGAGGATCCTAACTAATTGTTAACTTATTCAAAATTACTGTCATTTTTAATGTGATAACATGTAATTGCATTTTACAATTTTACATGTGATGTGATCACATGCAATTTTAATTTTTGTCTTTACATGTAATTTGTCAAAACTAAATTATATATGCATAATTGAAACTAAACTAAGTGTATTGACAAGACATGACTCTTGCTACATCATCCTCTGTCAAAAAGACCTTCATGTTGCTTCAAGATCAGCTCATGGACTCTTTAGATTCTTGGTACATGGATAAGTGAGTTCGTGAACATCAACTTGCATCCTTGATGGCTCTTGTGTCCATTGTCAATGAACTCCAACCTCATCTTCTTGTTTGGGTAATACTAGATCTTCGAGAAAATTCTTTCTGTGAAGGTGAGGTGAGAAGGGCAAAGTGTGAATGAGAGCATCTGTAATGTTGTTGTAGTGGTGGATTTTGAGATTTTTCATGCTAGACGACAATTTGGCATGACACATGAGACAATGGACAAAAATTGTGACAAAAAGACAAAAAATGAGAAAAAAAAACTTAAAATTGGCAAACTTACGATTTTGGAGTTTTGAAGGTGCATTGCGGATGTAGGAACATACATGTTTGCAAGTGTAACACTTTATGTAGTCGAAACTACAAATTTCATTTACAAGGGTAAAAGTCAAGAATAAGGTGTAACCAGAACTTTTAGCTTTGATTACACAATATAATATAAAGTGCAATGTCATGTGTTGTCAGAATTAAAACCCTGACTATACATAATGTAGAACTACGCATTGTATATACAAGTATAATCAAATGTGTCATTGGGGTTAAAACCATGACAACACATATAGAAATGGTATATAAAGTGTATAATCGGAGCTAAAATCTTTGGTTGCATTTGAAATTACATGTATAAGGGTGAGTATGTGCAAGATCATGAGGGGCCAAACTATGCCCTTAAGTGGCAATGAAAAATCAGCAAATCAGGGTTAGTCAACTTGACGTGAAAATTTGAACTAGCTATCAACCTAATATCAAAAAGTTGTAAG
>MU224455.1:3539-15352 GCA_018584345.1 Thuja plicata
ATGGGATGAATGGAATCACATCTGATTGGCATAAGATTACAGATACCTCCTTGAAGTTCTTCGATATGTAGAACTTTCAGAGGAGATTGAAGGTAGACCAGATGCACCCTGTCACTGAGAAGTTAAAAGAGAGAAAGTTAGTAGAAGTTGTCAGCTTTCTTGTTGTTGTCTAAGCTCCTAAGCTTGTTTGAGAGTGCATAGCTCAATATAATCTAGATACCAAGAAAATCCTCCTGCCTAATGACATGGTGCTTCTATCCATTGATCGAGATTCTATCCAAAACTCGCTGCACATTCCAGAGTAGGATAAATATTCATAAATGACATATAGTCAGGTAGTTACCGAATATGGAGAAAAGAAGGCAATATGGAAAAAGGGAATAATGAAGTCATGGTTTCAAGAGCCAAGAAGTGCCAAAGGAAAATTGCCCAAAACATTATACGACATGAATCTGAAGCCAAAAATTGTAGACATCTTCGTGTTGATCCATAGGATTCAAGGTGAGAGTGACGCACTGAAAATTGAACACCATTACTTCTTATTCCAGGTGATCTATTCTCAACACCATTTCATTGATTGGGCTCTTATGGTAATAAAAAACCTCTCCAGTGCCCTAAGTAGAGATAAGCTTCAGAATGAGTTCTACATGTCTTCAGTCCTTATATATATTAGCCACAATTCAAATTTGGTCAGGGCTTCCTAGATTAGAAGAGTTCCCAAATGACATTAAAAGCTATGAATTTTTCCCATGTCTACAATTACATAATAGTTATGCTGAATATCTCAGAGTTAATGATATATTCACAATCATACTGTGCAAGGAGCTACAAGGTTTCCCAGAAAGTAGATTTTCTCCTGAAGCCAGTTTGGGTGTTTTTTCATTCAATTTGCAGATTTCTCATATATTCATCTTGCAAGATTTGATGGATTCCCTTTGAAGTTGCCCAGATATCCTGATGATATGATCATGTTGGTTGAGGTAATGAGGTAGGCACTCAGGGTGAACTTGATTTGTCTTGATGCTAGAAAGAAGGGCTATGATTTCACAATGACCATTGGACCTTACAATTACGCATCCTAGTCTGAGGAAAAGAATATTTTGAAGACATTCTCAAAGAGGTTTCAGTTGAAGACATATGATGTCTTGAGGCCGTAGTATGAACCTGTAAATTATGCTCAAGATTTCTTGAAAATCATTCATGCAATTCATCATGTTGATGATATTTAAGACTACTGGGATAATTGCAAAGATGACATAGAGAGCCGAGAGATATTCTATGCCAAGTTAACCATTGAACAAATAAAAAAGTTCAAAGTTAACATTGAAGTGGAGGGGTTGGAAGATGATGGTCAACATATATATGATAATACATATTTGGAGAAAATAAATCCACTCCCTATAAGCTCCAAGCCCATGCTAGGGCAAGCCATTAACAACTTGGAAACCTTAATGGGTGGGGTTTAAAAAAGAATAGAGTAGTGGGTCGAATGGACTGTAGGCAGAAGAAATAGGTCAGAAAGGAAGCCTCCTTCTCACCGAAACCCGCCAAAAGATACTTCGAGAACTACAGCAACTACTTCAATAACGATCCCAACTATGGACAAAGGTTCATCTCAGTTAGCTGGTGGAGGTGATGAACCTCCTGAGAAAGAGGTCTAACCAAAGAATACATGTGGAGAAGGCCCACTTCCAGACATCAGGTCAACAGAAGAAGTAGTTTCTACATACCTGGCCAAGCTAACAGAACAGCCCACTAAAGGTGTAGGACCTGAGCAATCAACTAAAGCTATTTCTATAGATACACAAGTTAGCACTTTGACCCAAGATACTCCAAGATGAGGGTCTCCTGTTGTAGTAGAGGTGGGTGAGGATACCTCCAATACCTCAGCCACGGAATCAGATGAGAGGGTTGAGAAGCAATAGGAATATTCTCAAGTCATTAGATTGGTCTCCTCTTCTCCAACATCAGTGAATCCATTTGCTTCTAGGCCTAAAGCTACTCCTTTGGTCATCAGGAAGTTGTTCATAGAAGATTTGGTTTTTGCTTCCAAAGTTACCAGTGTAGAATCCTAGATAGAACATACTCTAGAGCATAAAAGGAAGAGAGAAGAGGAAGGGAATTATAGAAAAGATACTCTCTCATGGGCTTGCCAACCCAGCACCATAGTGGGAAAATAAATGAAAGTGAATACAATGTCTGCACTGGGTCAAGATCCTGAAATAGGGCATTTCACTATGGAGGTGGCCAAGCCTACAAAGGAAGGTAGAATTGAAGATATGACTACCTCTGATTTTCAGTTTCAGTCATTTGACATGGGGCTTGCTCGGCATGACACCAAGGTAGAATGGTGGAAGTCCACCAATGTGGTAATAGAAGAAGAGCTCAAGGAGCTCAAAACTACTAAAGTTCAACTTAAAGAAAAAGTAGTTGAGCTGACTAATTTTATCAAATAGTTCATCACTTTGATAGCAAGTATTCCCAGTGCGCAGACCACTTTTGATCCTAGTGTTGTGAAGAACCAAGCCATCCCAGCCAAGTTACAAGAGGATAGACACTTTGGGTAGATCAGCAAGAGGTGGATTGAGAGGCTCAAATATGAGGGACTGGTAGTTATTGAGCAACCTGGTAATGCTCTTCAAAGGCTGCAAATAGAGGAATAATATTGACAAGAATCTATAGACTCTTGCATCATAGAGAGTGAGATGTCAAGAATGCATAGTAATGCTGCACGTGGTGGTCAAAATGAAGACCAAAGAGGCACTAAAGGCTAAGATATTATAGAAAGGAGATGAGCCTTTGATCGAATGTCTTCAAAGTTTGAAATTTAAGATCAAGATGATCATCCAAGATGAAATAGGGTTGGAGCAAATAGATGTCAAGATCAAGGAGGAGCAGAGCAAAGATTTTAAACTCCTTCAAGGTATGTACGCAAAATCACAGACAAGTAGTCAGGGAAAAGAAATGATCAGATTGGCTAGTATGGAAAAATCATTTTTTGATTATGTGCATAGCCTGGCAGAACAATCTTCCACCCATTTGGACAAGGTACCAGAACTCCAATAGGTGAGAGGATGCATCTTTAAAGCCATGGAAGAGCTAAAGGATCAGACGGATGTAATCAAGAGCCTGGCCAAAGAACATTCCAGGTAGCTCATCAGATATACTAATGTCCATATCAATAAGCATGAAGAGCTCATCCTAATCATTACAGCTGTCACCGCCTATAGGGCTAAATTAGACAAGGGGAAGTAAACCAAAGATTAGATAGATTCCCTCTTGTGCTAAATTTTGATAGTATTGTAACGGATAAACCTTGTTTATCATTTCTAATTGGCGAAGTGGAACTATTTTGGCTACCCTTTTGTAACGGTCCAACTTTGGAACCCTATATGTACTATTTTCCAAATCAATGAAAAGGTCGGAGAAATTTTGGTGTGAAAGATAGCATTTTGCTGAGTCAAATTTGTATGTCTCAATGTCATTTCTTTAATTGTTCCACTGCATTAAATTTATCTATCTATTAAATTCAAATGTTTCTTTGGAATTAGATTTACATTTTGTGGTTGAACCAGAATTCTGTATTATGATTTGATACAGTAAATTAGGGGGAAATGTGGTGTCATTCTAAATCTGGGAGATGTCCCTATGAAATAGATTGATTCATTATTACTATATCATTAAATCTCTAAGTCTTGCATTTGCATTTTCATTATCGGTTATTGCATTACCAGTTTTAAGGAGTCATATGATTGATGAAGTATTGAAATTGGCTAAAGTTAGAGTTGAATTTACCCTACCTGAGCTATTTCCTATCTAGGTTTATCTTTGTTTACCTCTTGTATTCTCAGGTCAAGAACATACCCCTGTTTGAATAGAAAGAATCAATATTCATTGAATATCATTTACTTAAGGGAGTTGTACCTTTAAATTAAGAGGGAAATTAGTTGTTTAGTCACAATTGCCCAACTGTTGTATTCAATTGTTCTTAAATATTTGTGTATTCTAGAGTTAAAGTATAGAAGAACAATTTGTTTACCAATAGATTTTTGGCGACTCTGTTGGGGAAATGAACAGTTGTTATACCAGAATCATACCATGAGGAAAGATGGTGCTTCCCCATGAAAACATAATTCATGTACTCCAATTGAATCTTAGATTCCAAGATGATCAAGAGGATCTCATTTCCTCACTGAATTCTTTTGTCTAGAAATACAGAAGAAACACTAAGCACTATAGAAATGGTAGTCAAGTGCTAAAGCGTGAAGAAGCTAGAATGGAAGCACTTGAAGAAGCCATTCGAAGGAGAAATATGAAAAGGGAATGACACCAAGTAGAGTGTGAAGCCAGACTAGAAAACTAGTTGGAACCCTGGAGCCCAAGAGGTTTCTTAGGAGTGTAAAGAAAGAAGGTGGTACAGACCCAATTTTTGAAAGACTTGCAAACCTTAGTTTTTCTCTACTTGAAGTACCCTGTCAAAAGAATAGGAATACTAAGAGCAAAATTAGACCTCCTTCACCTCCCAAATAACCAACTCTTTTATCTACCACTTTTCAAGTGTTAACTTTGCATAGAATAGTTTCTCCTCCTATTGTCAACCTAACTTCCTATCTACCTCCGATAGTTATGGCACTTCCTTGGGCCACTACTGTCAGACCATTGCAATTAACAACATATAACCCCCTTCCCTCAGGCTCAAGAAATAATTTCCCCAAATTCTCTAGAGATGGGAAAGTATCTACAGATGAACACATTGCTACATTCTTTGCTTCAGTTAATATCTTAGCAGTGCAAGAAGAAGATGTGGCTGTCAGATTATTCATTGAAACCCTTTTTGAAGGTGTTGCTAATTGGTTTTGCCACTTACCCAATTCCTCTATCACGGATTGGGCCTCCACGAGAGCTGCCTTTGAGAGAAGATTTAAAACTATTGAAGATGAACATGCACTATTGACACAATTGACCTCCATCAAGAAAGAGCCTTCTATTAGTATGAGAGATTTTGTGGCTAAATTCAACAAGCTTGTGAATCGTATCGCAATAGCCAACAGGCCTACTGTCGGGAATTTGAAAAAAAAATTCATAAGTGTTATGCCTCCTGCCATGAGTTATGATCTGAGGAGAACAAATCCAGCCACTTTGGACCTTGCCCAAAGGACTGCGGTGGAGTTAGAAGACCACATGATATCGGCAGAAAAATGGAAAAGAGAGATACAATCTAGAGCCGGTACTAGTAACACCACATCATCAGATGAGATGATTCAAAAATTATCCAATGAATTCATCACCTTCAAGAGGCAGCTACCTAGATTTAATAATCCCTATCAATGAAACTTTCAAGAGCAGGCTGGAAGAAACAATGAAGGGAGGAATGTCAAAGGAAAGACATTACAGTTGACTGCTCTACCACAGAGGTTAGATATAGAAGCTCCTCCTAAAAGGGGAAACATGTGTGCCTTCCATTTAACTATAGATCATGATAGAGAAAGTTTTCCTGATGTAGCTCATGCTTGGAAAATGCATCAGACTAATGAATGGAATACTGGAGTGTTCGGAGCTGAACCAGATTCATATTCACATGGTGACTCTGAAAACTTATATTTAGAGTATGAATCAGATTTAGAATAGGGAGCAACATGTTATGATACCATAGATGGGACCTCCTATATAGTATTAACCCAGAGTCAGAAAGATAAAGGCCCCACTTCCACATCTCCACCAAAGAATAATGAGGCATCTACTTCCAATTCTAAGGAGGCCAATCAAGGAGTAAGGATTCTACAACTAGGTAAGGAGAAAGGATCTTTTGACATTATTCAATTTTGTAGGGATTCCAGAATTCAGATTTCCCCCATAGACTATCTTAAGTCTAATCCTATAGAACTGCAAAAAATAGTAGATTATTGTAAAGAGGGGAATCAGAATGTAAATCAAAATGCCATGACTACCATAGAAAATGAGTCTATATTTGCATACCCAATTGAGCAAGGTGAGCCATCTATACTGGCTACTTTCCTAGGCCAAAAGCCTGACCCATTCTATGTGTCATTGTATATAAATGGTTGCAAGGTAAGCAATTGCATAATAGACTCTGGAGCCTCAGACAATGTAATGCCATCGACTGTAGTTAAAGCCTTGGGACTTACCCTCACTAAATCCCATGGTAGGTGTTACTCTATGGATTCCAAACAAGTACCCCTAGTCAAGAAAATCAAAGATGCCCAAGTGGCTCTAGCAACACATCCTAAGAAGAAAATGTTGTTAACAATACTTGTTGATGATATACCTGCCAGTTATAGTTTGTTGCTAAGAAAGAGTTTCTGTAGAGACCTAGGAGGGGAAATAAAGCTAGATTGATCTCAAGCTCTAATCCCAATGGGTAACAAAAATATAAAGCTGGTCCTAGAAGAGAAAGCTAAGTTTACAGTGTTGAAATCTGATGACCCTAAAGCCCAAATTCTATATTAGGAATTAGAATTTGGCAATTATATGTTGTTTATAGATGATCATGACGAGGAAACTAAACTCTAGGAAGAAAAAGATTAGTTTTCCGTCGAGGAAACACCATCATAAATCTGGTCTTAATATCACCAGATGGAGTATGTGAGCCCATGGCTTATAAATTGGAGTTTGGGAACACCAAGAATACTACCAAGTATGAAGCCTTGCTGCTAGGAATTATTTCTGCAAGGGAGAAGGGTGTAAAAATCTTGAGAGCTTGAGGTGACATGGAGTTAATCGTGCACCAAGTCAAGAATCAATACTCTTTAAAAAATCACAAATTAAAAAAATACAAGAATAGAGTATGGGATGAAATAGAAGCATTAGATGGGTTCTTTATTGAATTTGTACTGAGAGAATTGAATTCTAAGGTGGACTCTTTAGTGGTGTCAGCCTCATTACTCCTCCCTCAGCCAGAGTTCAAGGATAAGAAGTACCAAGTAGAGGTTGTATATCGACCATCTATGCCTGATAATATAAAAGATTGGCAAGTGTTTGAAGATAACAAGAGCCTCCTCTTTTTGGAGAGTGGTGGCAACTTCCATAAAGATGCTCCTGGTGATCATAAGGAAAACTGTCATGAAAAAATGAAGAAGGATAAGTCAGAGGTCATCTAGTTACAAGGCAATATCATCCCTCCCCACTTAGTTACATTTGAAAAACTCTTCAACAAATATGATACTTTTGTCAAGAAGAGAAGAATTGAAAGAGGCCCTACCACTGGAGAGTATGAAGGAATTAATATCAAAAGTGAAAAGGACCCCAAGATGATCAATATTGGGAAATGTTCCACTGAAGAAGAAAGGGAAGAGGCCTAGAAAACTCTTCCTGGAATACCAAGATGTTTTCACCGGGAGTTATGAAGATCTGAAAAGCTTTATGAATGGTAAATTCAAACACCAAATTCCCTTAAAACCTGAGGCTGCCTCGTTCAGGCAGAAACAAATGAATTATAATCCCAAAGTTGCTAATGCAATATTTAGGGAATAGGATAAAATGCTTAAAGCAAGGATTATCTACCCTATCCACCACTCTACGTGGGTGGCGAATATAGTACCTGTGAGGAAGAAGTATGGAGAAATAAGGATCTATGTAGACTTTAGGAATCTCAATCAGTCCTCTTTGAAAGACAATTATGCTCTTCCCAACATGGATCATCTATTGTAGACCGTAGCTAGAGCTGAGATGATGTCTATACTAGATGGCTTCTCGAGGTACAACCAGATAGAAGTGGAGAAATTAGACCAGCATAAAACAAATTTCACTACTCCTTGGGGCATTTTCGCATATCACAAGATGCCATTTAGGTTGATCAATGTTGGAGCTACCTTTCAGAGAGGTATGGACCTTTCTTTCAGTGATATGAAGAATAAAATAATTGGTATGTATATGGATGATCTTACTATGTTTTCCAAAAAAATAGTAGATCATATAAATGATTTAAGGAGAGTATTGCAAAGGTGTAGAGAGGACAAGATTTCACTAAATCCCAAAAAGTTAATTTTCTATGTGACTTAAGGGAAATTGCTAGGTCACATTGTTTCCCAGGAAGGAATAAGAATTGATCCATAAAGGGTGAGAGCAATCCAACAATTAAGCTTACCTGTGAACAAAATTGGAGTGAAATCATTTTTTAGTCAGGTAAACTTTCTCAAGAGGTTCATTCCAGATTTTTTTGAGATTACCAAATGCATAGTGGACATGATGAAAGGAAATGTAAATTTCAAATGGAGTGAATCTAGTAAAAAAGCTTTCAAAATCATCAAGAATGCCATATCCAATGCCCCGGTGTTGTGTCATCTAGATTACAAGAAGGATTTCATAATTTATTGTTATCCTTCTGAACACACTCTATTAGCCATCCTCATGCAAGAGAATTAGGAAGGAGTTCAAGCTCCTATCGCTTTTATGAGTACACCTGTAAAAAATCATGAGCTGAGATACTCTCAGAATAAAAAACATGCTTTTATAGTAGTGAAAGCTTTAAATAATTTCAGATTCTACATTCTACACTCTCACTCTCTTGTATATGTGCCTGACATTGTTGTAAAAAGCATATTGACTCAGTAGGACATGGGATGTAATAACAGAGGAGCATGGGTGGATAAGACTCAAGAATATGACATAGAAATCAAGCCCACTAAGCTGGTGAGAGGAAATGCACTATGTAAAGTGATGGCAGAAAACCAAGTGGACGAAGACCCTGAAAACACACAATTGGTCCTAGCAGTAAGTATGCAAGATCCCTGGTTTGAAAATATTATGTATTTATTGACATACGATGAATGTCCTGAAGGATTGACTTCAAATCAAAGAAGAGATCTAAAACTCAAAGCTTCTAAATATATAATTTGGGAAGATAGATTGTATAAGAGATCTATAAATGGAACTTTCCTCTGGTGCATTGATAAACAACAACAAGAGAAGATGTTAAGGGTGTTTCATGATGAAGCTTGTGGTGGACATTTCTCCTCATCAGTTACCACATTCAAGATATTGAGACAGTGCTATTACTAGTCGGGAATATTTAGAGATGCATATCATTGGGTAGTGAGATGTGAGAAATGTAGAATCTTTACTGGTAAACCACAGTTAGTAGCACTACCCCTTACACCAGTGATATTTGAAGGTCCTTTTCAATAGTGGGGTCTTGATTTTATTGGTCCTATAAATCCCACGTCTAGCGTAGGCCATACCTATATAATCACTCTGACTGACTACTTCATGAAATGGGTGGAGGCAAAAGCAACCAAGAAAACTACTTCGGAGGTAGTGTGTGAGTTTATCAAAGAGAACATCTTGGTAAGGTTTGGGGTGCCTATTAAGTTAGTTATGGATAATGCCGCATACTTTTCTTCTCAGGAAATCACTAAATTTTTTTTGAGTATGGCATTATGATTAGTCATTCATCCAACTATTTCCCTCAAGGAAATGGTCAGGCCGAGTCCAGTAACAAAAATTTGGTCAGCATCATGAAAAATCTTGTAGCAGATAACCAGAGAACATGGCACAAGAAAATATATGAAGCCCTTTGGGAAGACAAAGTGACTCCTAAAAGATCCATTGGTGTATCCCCTTTAAAAATTTTCTACGGGATCAAAGCTAGTCTTCCATTGCCACTAGAACTGGTGACTTGCAAACTGAGAACAACACTAGAAGATGGTATTTATGAAGATGGTTTAGAAAAGAGGATTCTATACCTAAACAAACTTGAAGAAGAAAGAGAGAAAATGGTAGATCATATCACACAACATCAAATGCGTGTGAAGAACTTGTTTGATAAAAAGAGCAGACCCCAAAAATTTATGGAGGGAGATATGGTGTTGTTATGGGACAAGCGCAGGGCACCCAAAGGTATGCATGGGAATTTTGAAATATTGTGGAAAGGACCCTTTAAGATCTAACAAGCATTTGAGAGGAATTATTTTAAATTGACCTATCTAGATGGTGAAGTACTACCCCTGACATATAATGGTCATGACTTGAAGCTGTATCAGATCTTAATTTAAAACAGGTAACCCCTGTATTGTACAATAGTTACATTTAGTTCCTGCCTTTTTTTTCTTTAGTTAGGTTTCCTTTCTGTTTTCCTTTCCATATCTTATGTTAGTTTTGTTGTGAGCAACCTTTTTGTTGAGCTTTGTGAAACCAGAGATTTGGGTTCCTTGCTTGGACATGTGAATGTCCAAGTCCCCAAATAGAGCTAGTTATTGCCGCACTTTTGGTCTGCATATATTTCAGATATAGTGGATGTTTAATGTGTAGTAGTGGTCTTGAAATCTTCATGTAAGTCCCGAGTCTAATTCTATCTATCCTCTTAGGCTAGGAGGCCTTTATCAAATTTCCCTAAATTGCCTTCTCTTTTGTGAGCCAGAGGGAATTTGTATCTAAAATCGTGTTTCATTAGGTAGGTTAAGTTCCCAAATTTGGTAAAGTTCATGTTTCAAAGGATTCTAACATTGGTTCTATATGTAGTCAAAGTATTTTTCCTTAACATACCCTTTGCAGTGTTGGCGGAAAATTGGTTCTGAGCTTCTCCTTGGTGGAAAATCACTTACAGAGTGCGTTTTCTGCAATAAACAAAATTTTGATGACATGTAAATGATTGAATGTTTGATAATGTTAAGTTAATGGTTTGTATTTTCATTGATGTCAACTTGATATCATTTCTACAGTCATGTACATAATGCCAAGGACTTCAGAGAATCAATGGAACAAAGGTTATGTTTTCAACAATGCATAAAAGTCAAGTATTCACTAAGTAACTAATAACACTGACGGAGTGCACACCATCAGTAAAGGAAAAGAAGAAAAGTCATGGTGATACCCGATGAGTAGAAGACAATGTTGCTTGATGAAGCAAAACCACAGGATGCCTGATGAGCTGGAAACAAAGTTGCCTGACGAGTAAAAATCCAATGATGCTTGATGGACAGAGATCCCAAAGCTAACTGGAGTCACACCGATGGAAATGTCAGTTGTCACTAACAAATAACTGAATATTTGACCGACGGAACAGAGAGTTCAGAAAATGACAATATATCTAGCTGGCAAGAGCTAAAGATAGACATAACTGGTTGTTTTCTTTATTTTATTCAACCAGAGTTAAGTAATTTATTTAAAGAAGATTTGTACAGTTGGGAAGGAGATAACTACGAGATAAATTAGGAGTTATGCTTTAAATCAAATTGGCTAGATTTTTTTTCACGCCAAGAATCAAGAATCAAGAAATAGTGAATATCATGTCTATATAAGAGACAAGCTTAATTCATTTTCACATCACATGAAAAGGGGATTAAGGGGAGTAAATAGAAAGAGGATGTTGAAGAGAAACTAATGAAGAATTACTTCATAGAGTCCTAATCAATCAAGCTAAAGGAGAGCTAAAGAATTCTACAGACACCAACAAACAGAGAAGCACAGCATCACAAAGTAGAAAGTGTGGAGCACAAAGAATTGAATTGATACATTGATCAGAGAGGTAATGTATTTAAATAGATCTAAAAATTTGCAATTCAAAGTTGCATTAGAAACAAGTCATAGTGTTTCAGTTTAACCATTGAAGCATCAAGTATCTTAATAGAGAAGGACTCAATAGTCTTCTATATATTGAGGTACATCCCAACGAGTTCCAAAAATTTTGATTCATGAAAGTAGCATTGGATTTGCCTGATACCTATTGATGGTCTAAGAAGGAGGTTGATTCAAGGATGGTAGCAATAGATGTCTGATACTAAGTGACAACCTCTATGTATAAAATCCTCTAACAAGGTCGCACTTAACAGTGTGTTTGTAACCTTTAACAGGGTTGG
>MU224455.1:19935-36658 GCA_018584345.1 Thuja plicata
TGCATGCCAAGACTAAACACATTTACATCAAGTATCATTATTTGAGAGAACAAGTTCAAGAAAAAGAGGTGATACTTGAGTACGTGCAATCAAAAGAACAATTAGCTGATATCTTCACCAAGCCACTACCCAAGGATACATTTGAGTACTTGAAAAAGAGACTGGGGGTCAAACCCTTGTCCACCAGTCAATAATATGACTGAAGGCTGCATCAGCCTACATATTATCAGAATATCATTCATGTTGATGCAAGCAAAGGGATGAACTTCAAAGATACATCTATATATAGACAGGTATATATCAGAACCGAGCACCAAAGCATATTGTTGTATTGCTAATGGATAAGGGAAATTCAAGGAATATATTATGGATGGAGAGAAAATATTGTTTGACATGAATGTCAGATATCTATGAGATATTTGTTTGGCATTGTTGTCAAAGGGAGAGAGATTATCCATATTATCACATTCTTTTGAAAAAGGGAGAAAGATTATCCATTATCAGATTACTCCAACAGGGAGAGATTATATCCAAAGAAGAGAAAGTTGTATAAATGATTACACAAAGGGAGAGTTGTTGAACAAAGAAAAAAGACATCACAAAAGAGAGAATAGTCAAAGGAGAGAAATTGACACAAGAAGAGGACTCAACACATCAGAAGAAAAAGAGCTGCAAGAATCAAATCTAAGCTAAAATAGAGTTTATCGGAGGTCAGACATTTATCGGTTATCAAACAAAAGATTGGTAGTTTGATGAATCTCAATTGTTGTATTTCATATTGTATTAGAAATAGTATAGTATGATAATATAGTATGTTGCCATCAATGCCAAAGGGAGAGATTGATGACATGTAACTAATTGAATGTTTGATAATGTTAAGTTGAAGATAATGCAAGGCATTAAATTAGTTAATGGTTTGTTTTGTCATTGATGTCAACTTGATATCATCTGTATGGTCATGTACATTGTTAGTGTTGTCTACCAAAATCACACCCTGTTAAGTTCGCAGGAACTTAACATTTTGGAGAAACATGGAAACATTCCAAGGTTGTGGGTAACCTATGGCTGGAATGAATCTCTAGATTCTAGGTCAGCTTCCTATCTGGTGATCACTTGTTTGCTTCTTGAAAGACTGAAAATTGATGGGGAAAAGGGATAGAAGGATTGCATGAAACGTAAACAACCGAAATGAAACCTAAACTAAGGTGATCCACCAAATTTGACATGAAAACATAACATACACAGGATTAAGCCCTGGGTAAACTAACTGAATTGGAGGTAAAACACAAATCTCTTGTATAGGCATGCATTAATGTTTCATAACAACGTCATGATTAAACCTATTAAGAGGAAAGACTTCACAGTTAACAGCTCAAACTAAGACACTAGTTACAACCTGCAAGCAAACATACTCTTCTGGAAGTAGATGCTACAAAGGGACATGATTAAAAGGAAATAAAATCATTCACAATTAACCCATCAACCATCTACAACACATACAACAAGAAGAACTTCAAACTCTGCATATTATTTATCACAGAGAGTTACAGACTTATGCACAAAAATATACAAAGGATAGAGAAAATGTCACAAAGCATGCCTCCTTGCATAATCAGAACTGCTTACCAATGAGTCCTCAACTCATACTTATACAACTTAGCCAACTACATCATTTATGAGGGCCAAAATATCAGGGATCGGATACAGAGAAAAAGGCTTACTTTGGGACCTCCAAACAAGTGGAAAAGGTGTGAAAGAGGCTGCAAAAGTCATGCCTTATCAACCTGGTCATAATGGCCACCTATAAAGACATTCTTATCTCTCCAGAAGAGTCACAAAAGTCTYTGATTTGCAATAAATTTTCTGYAGACCCAACAATGCATCCTCTGACCTTTTCAAAAAATCTGATCCTTCCAGCGTCTGAGAAAATATCTAATATCTTCATGCTTTGCTGCAAAAATCACATTTTTTACTCTTGACTGTCTTATTTTTCAGCTTCTGCGAGTGAGTGATGAGTTTTCCTTTATTCCTCCTTTCATGTCTATTGCATACTCGCACTCCCTTCTACTTTTCCCTTGTCCTCTGCATGAGTGAGCGACACTGTCTCTTTTTTACCTCAGTCGCAAGCTCGCGAGCTATTTTCTGATAGCACCTGAATCTCAGCGACTGAGTGCCAATGCACTTTTCTCTTTAGCTATTCCTTTATCACACAGTCACTAGCTGTTTAAGCTGACCTTTTTTTATTTTGAACGACTGAGCGACATTCATCTCTTTACCTCATACTCTGTCTGATCGCATACTCGCTCAGCCCTCTACTCTATTTTCATTTCATGCGCGAGTGAGCGATGGCAGCTATTTTCTACTTGGTCACAAACTCGCAAGCCCTTTTCCTTTCACCCTTATTGATCGGCGAGTGAGAAATATCCTTTTTCCTCTAGCTCGTCGCACACTCGCGAGCTGATCTCCCTTTATCTTTACTGACTGGCGACTGCGCGATGCCCCATGCTCTTTGCTCATCGCACGCTCGCGGGTTCCCTTTTTACCATCTGGAAATAGTAGCGACTGAGCAACGAGCTGAACGGTTCTTTTGGTCGCTCGGTCATAGAACTTTTACCTCCTTGAAAATTGCCTGTGCGACTATGCAATGCATCCCTTGTTTAGCTCGTCGCACACTCACGACCCCTCTTTCTTTCATCTGCATTGACTGGCGACTGCGCGACGAGTCCCTTCTTTAGCTCATTGCCAACTCATGAGCCCTCTTTCTTTTGAGAAACATTTGTGCGACTGAGTGATGAGTCCCTTTTTTTTACTCGTCACATGCTCACACTGCAAAGGACAAATGGGTTAAAACATAAGTGACTGGGCGATCGCTATGACTTGACCTTGTCGCGCACTCGCGGGACTTAAAGCATTGACATAAAAAACTGAGCAGGTGCGCGACTGTGTGATCTTCTACATGACTTGCTCAGTCGCAAAGTAGGATAGAGATAGCATAACTTAACAACGACTGTGTGATAGACATAATTTTAACTCATCGCCGACTCGCGAACTTGAAACATGACTTGCAAAAGACATCGCGACTGCGCGAAACATACTTTAGATCGTTGAAACCACTTGGCCGTGCAACTTAAAAGACTTAACAAGGGTAGATTGCGACTGCGCGATGACCACTTTGAACAGCTCATCGCGAACTCGCAGACAGATCAGAACTCCTTCTAAACAGCTCGCGATTGCGCGATGACCTTTACTGGGCAACTCGTCGCGCAGTCGCGCAACTTAAAAACTTGACATATAAACTGACGCGACAGAGCGATTGGACTAAGGCATACTTCAAAATGGATTTGACCTCTTTGCGTGGAAAACACAAAAATTTTGAAACAATAAAGCTCGGGATTGAGTTTCCCTGACGTAGGGTTTATTAGGGTTTTAGGACTTTTTGCAAATTTGGTTAAGTGTAGACTTGAAAACCTGAAAGCATGATAGAGGATAGCCAGACTGAATAGAGGTAAAGTGAAATGGAGAATGCCATTAATAACTGGGATGCACCCCTTCAATCTATCTGAAAAACATAACCAGCTCTACTTGATTGAGCTGAGAAATAAAATGGATAACATTTCTGGCGACATCTGCGTGATGCTTTCCTGCTAAGCATACTAGACCAGCTGCTGGGACTATCCATTGGGCACAGAGTCATTAAGGAGACATACTGGCAACCTGAATTCCACCTGCCAAATTGATTAAACCTTCTGAACTGACTAAATATGGATGCATGAGTTGTGATAGGAAAATATGGCACTTCACTTGTAACTTATGAATGATTGAGAACCCTTCAGAGAACCTTGAAAACTAGAAAACTGAAACCAAACTAACTAACTGGAAAACTGCCAACCGAAAATACTATTGTAGCTCATGATATGTATGAAGGAAATGTTTATGATATGAGATAGTGGAGTACACTCCTATCTTCTGTTATAGATCCTTTCTTTATACTAGTATGATGAATTTCAACATTGCTTTCTCCTTATTACTCTGATCACACGGAAGGCAAACTAACTACCAACTGACTGTGCAACCAGCACTTAGAGGAAAACAAAACTACCTAATCTACCCTAGTCTAACCAGCATAGAAGCTTGGTCAAACAAATCCATTCACAGGTTTTGAGAAATATCTGCCTTTTCTCCTCAGTTTGCATAGGAAAACATACTCAACAGTAGCAAAGAATACATGAAACATAGGCAGACAACCCAAAAGTTGATACACCATGTCTTGAAAGATAGAGGCAAATGCACTTACCTCATCTAATTGATCAAATGTCCTGTTACCCAGGACTGGAGTAATGAGTTGAAAATGCTCTGACTCAGCTGCAAATGCATCCTCAGCTTCATCTTTTAATGGAGAAACATGTTTAGCTGCTTGGACAGCTACTCCTCCATTATTGGCCTCCATTCTTGCCAAATGCCTGATGGGGCAGCCTCTAGAGATGAAAAACTTAGGGCTTACTCTACTAGCTCCCTATTTCTGTTCATAATGACTTCCTTACATAAGTGCTTGCCATGCCAATTCCTCCTTCTCAGTTAGAGGCCCACCCTCTTCTGTCAGGACCTCCAATAGATTATCCAAACTATCAACCGGTGAAAGATTCTAAGCACGTGGCTCAAACTTCAGCTTAGGCACAAGATCTCTAGGATTGATTTCCAAAATAGGGCTCTCTTCAATAGGCTCACGCTCTGAAATTTTGACAATAAGATTTTCACAGAAATCTTTGATAATACTATCAAAACACTCCTCTGCTAAGATCTCGTCACCCTCCATATCTTGAGTGGATACTTTATCAAGTGTAGCCCCATCATTGATGTCCTTATGTTGCAAAGTGTGGATGGATATGTTGCAAGTATCAGTACTCTCCTCTTGTTCCACAAATAGGGGCAACTCATCAAAGAAAAACATGATAGTTTCCTTTGTACCAGCCTTCTCTGCTATATCTTGAACTGGCTGCCCCAACCGATCATATTCACTTATTTGTTGTTCATTTGCAACCAGCCTTTTTTGATAATCCTCCTTCTGTTGTTGATCACAACAAGAAGGTTTTTGAGGTAGGGGAGTCTTCCAACTTGGAATTTTGAGCTTGTGACCCCTTTGTTCAGCAGCTTGTGATCTTAGCTCCTCTATCTTTGCAGCAATTTGGCGATCAAGATCCTCTTCAAATATTTTCCTTTGCTACTCATACTCTTGAATCTCTGCCTCCTGTTCAATTGACTTTAAAACAGAAATGTGAATCTTACCTTCAACCTCCTGACCTTGGACTGGTGCATAAGGGGTATCTTTGGCAAGATTTGGCCTCTGATAGTCAGGCTGCCGAGTCCATTGAGGTTTCCATTGAAGCTTGGCCTCTATTGCAAATTGATTTGGGGTATGAGAAGCTTCGTGAGCCTCTAGATCTTGATGTCTTGCAATTAATTGCCTCATCTGCTCTTCTTTTTCTACAACTTGTTGTGCAAATAACTCTCGCTTATACCTTTCAGCATCTATCTCCTGCTGTTGGAGATAAGCTTGGCGGGCCAACTCCTCCTGTTGAAGATCAACCTCCTGTTGTCTTTTGAAATCAGCCAACTACTTGGCTAAATCTAGCACTAGACCTTCTAAGTGTTGTTGATCATTTCTATAGTCTTGAAATACTTGCTAGATTTGGAATTTCTCAGGTTGAGCAGGAAATTGAACAGGGGCGGGTGCGTAACAAGTATAATGAGCTTGCTGCTCTAGGCTTTCTTGTTGTTTCTTGGATGCCCATGATCCCTCTTGTTGGAGAGCCTTCTCATAAGCATGTGTAAGGGCATATTGATCTGGGGCATGTTGGATATATTCATAACCTCCTAAGGTATGATAGCTTGGAGTAAAGACAGGTTTAGGATGAATTTCATATGGTTGAAGATTGGTCAATTGAGGATTATTTTCATGACATGAGGGTGAGTATTGTAGCTGTCTATAATAACTTGACATTTTCTATGCATGTAGTAAGCTAGAAAACTGAATATAAAATATTTTGAAAACATAAACCAGCACTGAATCTGCTTGAAACCAGTAGAAAATGACCTCAGAGTCGCCAGATGTTCTTTTTCCTTGCCTCCAAAGGCATAAATTACTGTTGTCCACACCAAACACTGGCAGAATGTCTTCTCAAAAGAGCTCAGAAATAGCTCTTGAGTCCCACCGGGCATGCCAAAACTGTTGTCTACCAAAATTGCACCCTGTTAAGTTCGCAGGAACTTAACATTTTGGAGAAACATGGAAACATTCCAAGGTTGTGGGTAACCTATGGCTGGAATGAATCACCGAATTCTAGGCTGGCTTCCTATCTGGTGATCACCTATTTTCTTCTTGAAAGACTGAAAATTGATGGGGAAAAGGGATAGAAGGATTGCATGAAATGTAAACAACCGAAATGAAACCTAAACTAAGGTGATCCACCAAATTTGACATGAAAACATAACACACACAGGATTAAGCCCTAGGTCAACTAACTGAATTGGAGGTAAAACACAAATCTCTTGTATAGGCATGCATTAATGTTTCATAACAAGGTCATGATTAAACCTGTTAACAGGAAAGACTTCACAGTTAACAGCTCAAACTAAGACACTAGTTACAACCTGCAAGAAAACATACTCTTTTGCAAGTAGATGCTACAAAGGGACATGATTAAAAGGAAATAAAATCATTCACAATTAACCCATCAACCATCTACAATGCATACAACAAGCAGAAAAGAGGCAAGGCTGACACAATTCAATAAATTGGTTCCAAGAACTTCAAACTCTGCATATTATTTCTCACAAGGAGTTATAGACTTATGCACAAAAATATACCAAGGACAGAGAAAATTTCACAAAGCATGCCTCCTTGCTTAATCAGAACTGCTTACAAATGAGTCCTCAACTCATACTTATACAACTTAGCCAACTGCATCATTTATGAGGGCCAAAATATCAGGGATCGGATACAGAGAAAAAGGCTTACTTTGGGACCTCCAAACAAGTGGAAAAGGTGTGAAAGAGGCTGCAAAAGTCATGCCTTATCAACCTGGTCATAATGGCCACCTATAAAGACATTCTTATCTCTCCAGAAGAGTCACAAAAGTCTYTGATTTGCAATAAATTTTCTGYAGACCCAACAATGCATCCTCTGACCTTTTCAAAAAATCTGATCCTTCCAGCGTCTGAGAAAATATCTAATATCTTCATGCTTTGCTGCAAAAATCACATTTTTTACTCTTGACTGTCTTATTTTTCAGCTTCTGCAAGTGAGCGATGAGTTTTCCTTTATTCCTCCTTTCATGTCTGTCGCATACTCGCAATCCCTTCTGCTTTGCCCTTGTCCTCTGCGCGAGTGAGCGACGCTGTCTCTTTTTTACCTCAGTCGCAAGCTCGCGAGCTATTTTCTGATAGCACCTGAGTCTCAGCGACTGAGCACCAATACACTTTTCTCTTCAGCTATTCCTTTATCGCACAGTCACTGGCTGTTTAAGCTGACCTTTTTTTATTCTGAACGACTGAGCGACATTCATCTCTTTACCTCATACTTTGTCTGATCGCATACTCGCTTAGCCCTCTACTCTATTTTCATTTCATGCGCGAGTGAGCGACGATAGCTATTTTCTACTCGGTCGCAAACTCGCAAGCCCTTTTCCTTTCACCCTTATTGATCGGTGAGTGAGCGATATCCTTTTTCCTCTAGCTCGTCACACACTCGCGAGCTGATCTCCCTTTATCTTTACTGAGTAGTGACTGCGTGATGCCCCATGCTCTTTGCTCATCGCACGCTCACGGGTTCCCTTTTGACCATCTGGAAACAATAGCGACTGAGTGACGAGCTGAACGGTTCTTTTGGTCACTCAGTCACAGGACTTTTACCTCCTTGAAAACTGCATTTGCGACTGTGCGATGCATCCCTTGTTTAGCTCGTCGCACACTTGTGACCCCTCTTTCTTTCATCTGCATTGACTGGCGACTGCGCGGCGAGTCCCTTCTTTAGCTCGTCACCAACTCGCGAGCCCTCTTTCTTTTGAGAAACATTTGTGCAACTGAGCGATGAGTCCCTTTTTTTTACATGTCAGATGCTCGCGCTGCAAAAGACAAATAGGTTAAAACATAAGCAACTGGGCGATCGCTATGACTTGACCTTGTCGCGCACTCACGGGACTTAAAGCATTGACATAAAAAACTGAGTGGGTGCGTGACTGCGTGATCTTCTACATGACTCGCTCAGTCACAAATCAGGATAGAGACAGCATAACTTAACAGCAACTGTGCGATAGACATAATTTTAACTCATCGCCGACTCGCGGACTTGAAACATGACTTGCAAAAGACATCGCGACTGCGCGATACATACTTTAGATCATTGAAACTGCTTGGTCGCGCAACTTAAAAGACTTAACAAGGGTAGATCGTGACTGCACGATGAACACTTTGAACATCTCATCGCGAACTCACGGATAGATGAGAACTCCTTCTAAACAACTTGCGATTGCATGATGACCTTTACTGGGCAACTCGTCGCGCAGTCGCGCAACTTAAAAACTTGACATATAAACTGACGCGACAGAGTGATTGGACTAAGCCATACTTCAAAAGGGATTTGACCTCTTTGCACAGCAAACACAGAAATTTTGAAATGATAAAGCTCGGGAATGAGTTTCCCTGACCTAGGGTTTATTAGGGTTTTACAACATTTTGCAAATTTGGTTAAGTGTAGACTTGAAAACCTGAAAGCATGACATAGGATAGCCAGACTGAACAGAGGTAAAATGAAATGGAGAACACCATTAATAAGTGGGATGCACCCCTTCAATCTATCTGAAAAACATAACCAGCTCTACTTGATTGAGCTGAGAAATAAAATGGATAACAGTTAGCCTGCTTTAAGCACCTAAGTCTCAAACTTTGAAAATCGATCCCATAGAAGGAAGTTCTCAAATATTTTCATTTTTATGTGGATTTTATAACTAATGATGCCTTGTAAGGTTTTATCTTGTAAAGAAGAAAGTGCTTTGAGGATATGTTGAACGTAAACTTGAATCTCAAAGTTCAAGTTCAAGTTCAAGTTCAAGTTCAAGGTTCAAAATCAAGTTTGCAAGTTCAAGTTCAGAGCTATCAGCACAGTTTCAACTCCAAGGTTCATATAGTAAGTTTATCGGTACAGAAGCATAAGTTCAAGATGAAAAGTTTGAATGCCTAATTCAGTAAGTTGATGAAGACTCTTAGTTGGGTAAAAATCTTGGAGTACCATATAAGAAACCATAGGTGTCATTAAAAGGGAAACAACATTTCAGAGCTATGGATCCCCCTTTTCAACCAAAATCAATGCACCAATGAAAGCAGTTTCGTCTTCAAATTCAAAACAAAGACATCACTATAGAGATATACCATGAACTGTTTGATGGAATGCCCCATCATTCCCTTTTAGTGGTGGATAGGACATGCTCAAAGCTCAAATCAACATACAACATTGATGGCTCAATGCGTGAATGGGATGGGTGATTGGTGAAATTACCTTGGGCCGACCCTAAAGATATTTGAATGCGCAAATTTTAAAATGAATTACCTATGTACAAAGGTAGTCCCTCAACTATTTGTCTAAATGTCAATAGTTGTAACTGATATATATAGTGCTGACATGGGATGTGGAAGACGCCCTTGTACAAATGCAGTAGACCTCATGCTACCGATGAAACAGTGGTAGATCACTATTCAAGATTCTCATCGACAACATCAACTCTCAAATACAAAGAAGATGTTAATCAACACCACCCTATTTCCATAATGCTCTGCATTTCAGATAATATATGCAAGGAATTGATATAGGAAAATCCAGAGGCACCAAGTATTTGACAAAATGCACTGGTCATACATTGTAACCAGCTACTTGATGAATGCAAGACAGATTCATAAACCCGATTCACCAATGCCTTCGAAGTCTCATTCGGATAAATGCATGGGCTAAAGTGTCAAAAGAAATTGATCAAGAATGAAAATGTATCGACAGCTACAGAAGTCATGGGTCCCTCATAGCATGGCTTAGTTAGCATTTGTGAAGCATGATGTGAAGAATTGCGACTTTGATGGTCTCAAGGAACAACAACATGTTCGGCAGGATTTTGTAATGAAATGAGCTCGTCCGCGGGCACGGAAGAAAGAATGGTTCATATAGAAAAAGTATATGAACTATTTGATTGAGTCTCAACATAGTTTTATCAGTTTCAAAGTCTTTCAAATCATGATTCTCTATTAAGGAAAGCTCCTTGTATGGGTGTATAGTTAAAATATTTGGTACATTACCATGAGAGATGTCCACTCCAATTGAGAGATCGCTACTTTCAATAGCTCCAAGCTGGGTTACAAGCCATAGAAGGGCCATGACAATGAGCATTGACAGTAGATAGAAGACAATTGGTGGCTCAAAAAGATGCAAAGGCATCGCTGTGACAATGGAAAATTATTGTTGGCACAAAGGAAGGAGTCATGTCAAATGTGCAGAACGATTACAAGATGTTTTGAYGGAATGCCTTAGCACACAATGCACACCAAMTRTTTCATAGAATGCCATAAAATTTCCAGGMATTAGATTGGGTTAACTTGAATGTTGAAGTGTCAACATTCACTTACAAGCACCTRCCGACACAAAAATCAAAGGCTTGGGCCTTATCGAATAACAATGATCAGTGTAATGAAAAAGATGGAACACAAAACCAAAGCACATGTCAACAGTTTTATATGGCATTGAACTCTATAATGTTCAAAATCAAATAGTGACAGGTGTCCGTGAGTGAAAACTTAAAGAGATAGAAGCAGTTTCAAGATTCAGTTATGATAACTGAATAGTGGTCGGTTGATTCATTTTTATGGGAGATCTTTTAGGAGTATGGATTGAAGATATACAGGTCAACGCATATGATAAGTAATTTACCCATAACAGATAAAGATCCAGCTAGCAATAATGACGATTGGGAACTCACTACATGATACTCAGTGTTATTTGATTAACATTTGGGCCACATGTTGAACATAAATGAGTGCCATATATGAAGTTTAATTAAAAATAAACCATCCGACAATGTGAACAACATCAACATAATATGTAGTTCTCATAAATATATATTATATGAGATTGATAAAGGTTTTAGAAGATTCTGGAAAGTGTTTTATTTTTAAGAATTAGTTGCAAATAACTGAAAGGGGAGACCCGTCGGTCAGAAGAAAGATAAATATGCAACACAAAGCCAGAGAGCGGGTTCTCATTTTTTTGGCCTGGAGTTTTGTAACTGCAGGTGGAGAGGGGAAACATTATTTTAATTGTAACAGGGGAAGGAGATTTGTTTTATGCAGATTAATTATAATGGAGGGATGGAACAATACTGTTATTGTTTTTTTATGTCTCTAAAATAAAGAGGGATATATGTGTGCTTGATCCTGTGGTTTGCACATTTGTGTTTCTGGTTTAGAAGGATATTGTGTTCTTTATTTCCTATTTTAGATGCAGTCCTTCATTATTACATCGGAATGTGATGTATGTAGTCTTGTGTTGTATGTACTCATATTTTTGCATATTTATTTTTTTTAACTTCCTCTCTCTCTCTTCTATAATGTGAAAGATTGGTTAGGTAGCCTTGTAGCTGTTTATTCATCTTTCTCTTTCTATTCAGTTTATCAATCCAAGCAATCATGTTCATCTCATGTCTATGTATGAATGTTAGAATACCTTAGTACCTTTAGGTTAAAGGTATATCCTATCATTAAATTCATTGCAAATCTATAAACGAGGGAGTTGTACCTCTTAATTCAGAGGATAGTTATCAATTAATGATAATTAAGCCAACTATTAGTACATTTTGTTCATCCTAATTGGGCAAGTTGAGTCATTGCTTATGTTTCTATCTGAAGGAAAAATCTATTCACTAACAGATTTTTACCGACTCTGCTAGGGAAAGAAAGTGAAGTTCTAGTGCTTTCTTTTCTTGGACATCTGAAGGTTACCTCCCTGAGGACGGAGGTTGGTGACTCTGATCTATCTGGTAAAAGAAGTCTAGTATAATCATGGCCTTGACTGCAACTCAATCATGGCAGCCACATTTTGGTCCTTTTGGCCTGCCTCATTTCACAATCATGCCTGCCGAATCAAAAAAATACTTTCCTAAGTATGTCGGAGGGGATGATCAAGATCCGGATAGCCACATTCAAGCTTTCAATACAGCCTGTGGGGTTCTTGGTGTTTTAGAAGATGTCTATGTCTGCCTATTTGATAAATCCCTTTTTGATGATGCCACTATTTGGTTCAACATTTGGAAGATGGGTGCATCACTGGTTGGCGTGTGCTGGAAAATAAATTCCTTGCGAGATTTAAACCAGTAGTCAATATGGGTAGCCTATTATGCCAACTCTTCAAAATTCAGAAAGAAGAGGATGAAGAGATAAGAAGCTTCATGGATAGATTTAATCAGACCTTGACAAAGATTCCACAAGTTGACCAGCCCAACCAAGCTAACTTGTTGTCGATCTTTATTGTAGCATTACATCTAGAAGTTTGATTTCATCTCAAAAGGAGTAAGGTACGTGATCTTGAAATTGCCAAGCAAGAGGCTGTTAGAATTGAGGATGATTTATTTTTATCTGGTTGGTTTCAAAAGGATGACATTGCAAAAGTCTCAAGTCTAGATTTGAAACTAAAAGATGAACCTACAAGTGATAAGTCTAAGCCCTCAGTTGATGATTGTGATAAGCCTTCACAGAAAAGAATTTGCCTCTATGAGCAGCAGTATCATCCAGAGGTAAAACCTATAATGAAAAGGCTTGTCCTCAAAATAGTAAAACCAACACCCTCTATCTTTTATTGTCAAATTATGACAATATTTGGTGCAAAATATTTGGTAATGCCTCCTTTATTTGAAAGCAATCCTCATGATACAATGGGATCATACCACCTGCATGTCGAATATGATGATTAGGATTCTCCAGAAGTCACACCCAAGGAGAGTAACTCTTTTGATATGACAGGGCGATGTTATTCACACATTGAGAATAATAAGGATCATGCCCAATCAGATGATCTGATGAATCTAAGTATGTCTCCTATAGAGAAAGAACCAGCTGAATTTGAGTTAAATGCAAGCTTTCCCATGGTTGAATCTTATCCAATTTTTGAACCTTTTTCTTTTGAAATTCCTAATGTTGTTTCAGCCATCAACCTTAATTAGGAAAGCATGGCAGATCAGTATGACAAAGAGGGGATTCATGGGGAAGAAACGAAGGACACCTTTCAAGATGATGAAGAGATAGAGTATGAAACCTTTTTATTTCATTACCAATCATCTCAAGGGGAATGGTCACAACCCGACACACAAGGAGACTTTTACACTCCTATGAGGTGCTTAAGAAGCTTGAATGCTAATTTGCAACCTAAGATTAAATCCTAGCTGAGCAATCTTCAGGAAACAAAGGCAATCACATTCATCCATGACAGCAAGGATTCCCAAAAAGGAAAACCTCTCATATGCTCAGGTAGAGGAGATGCTCTTCAAACAATGGACGGATCAGCGTGTGAGAGAAAAACAAAGTTTGAAGGGCTGAATGATAGGTGGACTTGGAGTGAGCTTAACCCATTATATCCACCAACCAGGTTCCATGAGGATGTCACTGTTAGAGAAAACCCTCTTTTCCAAATGCAAGGATCACCTTCAGGTGAGAAAGATTATTTATTTCCCTTTGGCATGGAGGATGTTGAAATAAGTATACTACAAGGAAAGCCACAAAGACCATCTAAAGTTTCAATAAACACATTATCTCATAGTGAGGAAGTGTTGTCCCGCTTTCACCCAGAAAACAAAGAAGAAATTTCTCTAATGAAAACTCCAAGTGTTTTGAATTTTGAAAAGTCTCTTACTTGTGCTGATCCCGAGAGTATATGTGTTGAAAATGACATAATCCCTACTTTGGAAATTTTTGAACAAGTTCTGTTTCGGTGGGTTGTTGGAAAGGGACTTGAAAATTTTTTCCAGGATGCCCAGGAAAGCTCAGAATTCTATGATGAGATGTGGCTCTTTGGATGTGATGATTGGTTGATAAACTTCTTGCTCATGATCTGTCCAAGATACCAAGATGAAGAGTTTTCCAAATGGAAGAAGTGTTGGATTGGGCCATGCCGATACAACTCATTATTCAGAAAGGGCTCTTTCTTCTCATAGCCAGTGAATGGCTTCATGTAATTTTTTACTCAGCTCTGGTCCTATGGTGAGTTATTCTCACCTATATATAATTGTAAATCTTTCTGCTCTTTGATTTTTTGGTAGTGTAGTTGTTTGGTGTGTTGCCCTACCCTGTTTTCCTCTCTGCAAACAGCCCTAAGATTCTTTATTACCCCATGACTCTGCTACCCAATGGACTAGGTACTAGCCTTTTTACCCAGATTGCTAGATTCTTCATGCACTTTACAGTGCACATCCCCAGTTAGAGCTAGTTGTTAGTCTTCTCTAAGAACCTAAGTCTCAAACTTTGAAAATCAATCCCATAGAAGGAAGTTCTCAAATATTTTCATTTTTATGTGGATTTTATAACTAATGATGCCTTGTAAGATTTGATCTTGTGAAGAAAATAGTTCTTTGAGGATATGTTGAACCTGAACTTGAATCTCGAAGTTAAAGTTCTATTTCAAGTTCAAGGTTCGAAATCAAGTTTGCAAGTTCAAGTTCAGAGCTATTAGCACAGTTTCAACTCCAAGGTTCATATAGCAAGTTCATCGGTACAAAAGCATAAGTTCAAGATGCAGAGTTTGAATACCTAATGCAGTAAGCTGATGAAGACTCTTAGCTGGGTAAAAATCTTGGAGTACCATGTAAGAAACCATAGGTGTCATTAAAAGGGAAACAACATTTCAGAGCTATGGATCCCCCTTTTCAACCAAAATCAATGCACCAATGAAAGCAGTGGTGTCTTCAAATTCAAAACAAAGACATCACTATAGAGATATACCACAAACTGTTTGATGGAATGCCCCATCATTCCCTTTTAGTCATAGACAGGACACACTCGAAGCTCAAATTGACATCCAACATTGATTGCTCAATGCGTGAATGGGATGGGTGATTAGTGAAATTACCTTGGGCCGACCCTAAATATATTTGAATGCGCAGATTTTAAAATGAATTACCTATGTACAAAGGCAAAGGCAGTCCCTCAACTATTTTTCTGAATGTCAATAGTTGTAACTAATATATATAGAGTGCCGACAAGGGATGTGGAAGATGCCCTTGTACAAATGCAGTAGACCTCATGCTACTGATGAAACAGCGGTAGATCACTATTCAAGATTCTCATCGACAACATCAAGTCTCAAATACAAAGAAGATGTTAATCAACACTGCCCTATTTCCATAATGCTCTGCATTTCAGATAATATATGTAAGGAATTGATACATGACAATCCAGAGGCACCAAGTATTTGAAAAAATGCACTAGTCATACATTGTAACCAGCTACTTGATGAATGCAAGACAAAATCATAAACCCGATTCACCAATGCTCTCGAAGTCTCATTCAAAGAAATGCATGGGCTGAAGTGTCAAAAGAAATCGACCAAGAATGAAAATGTATCGACAGCTACAGAAGTTGTGGATCCCTCATAGCATGGCTTAGTTAGTATTTGTAAAGCATGATGTGAAGAATTGCGACTTTGATGGTCTCAAGGAACGAAAACATGTTCGGCAGGATTTTGTAATGAAATGAGCTCACCCACAGGCACAGAAGATTAAAGCGTGGTTCATATAGAAAAAGTATCTGAACTATTTGATTCAGTCTCAACACAGTTTTATCAGTGCCAAAGTCTTTCAAATCATGATTCTCTATTAAGGAAAGCTCCTTGTATGGGTGTATAGTTAAAAGATTTGGTACATTACCATGAGAGATCTCCACTCCAATTGAGAGATCACTACTTTCAATAGCTCCAAGCCAGGATACAAGCCATAGAAGGGCCATGACAGTGAGAATCGATAGCAAATAGAAGACAATTGGTGGCTTGAAAAGATGCAAAGGCATCGCTGTGACAATGGAAAATCGTTGTTGGCACAAAGGAAGGAGTCATGTCAAATGTGCAGAATGGTTACAAGATGTTTTGATGGAATGCCTCAGCACACAGTGCACACCAACTATTTCATAGAATGCCATAAACTTTCTAGCCATTGGATCGGGTTAACCTGAATGTTGAAGTGTCAACATTCACTTACAAGCTCCTTCCGACACAAAATTCAAAGGCTCGGGCCTTATCAAATAACAATGATTAGTGTAATGAAAAAGATGGAACACAAAACCAAAGCACATGTCAATAGTTTTATATGGCATTGAACTCTATAATGTTCAAAATCAAATAGTGACAGGTGTCCGTGAGTGAAAAATTAAAGAGATAGAAGCAGTTTCAAGATTTAGTTATGATAACTGAATAGTGGTCGGTTGAATCATTTTTATGGGAGATCTTTTAGAAGGAGTATGGATTGAAGATATACAGGTCAACACATATGATATGTCATTTTCCCATAACAGATAAAGGTCCAACTAGCAATAATGACAATTGGCAACTCACTACATGATACTCAGTGTTGTTTGATTAACATTTGGGCCACATGTTGAACATATATGAGTGCCATATATGAAGTTTAATTAAAAAGAAACCATCTGACAATGT